>BSBK01008520.1:407500-450206 GCA_027943335.1 Chamaecyparis obtusa
TATGGTCTTTGGCAAACCATGAAGTCTCACTACTTCTCTGAAAAACAATTCGGCTACATCAATAGCATCATTAGTCTTCTTGCAGGGAATGAAATGTGCCATCTTTGAAAATCTGTCAACCACCACAAAAATTGAATCATGCCCCCGCTGAGTCCTCGGTAAACCAAGAACAAAGTCCATACTGATATCCTCCCAAGGCTTCTCTGGTACAGGTAATGGCTGATACAATCCTGTATTCTGCTTCACTCCTTTTGCCATCTGACATACTCTGCAACTCTGTACAAACTTCTTCACATCTTGCTACAACTGCGGCCAATAATAATTCTCACTAACCAAACCAACGGTTTTATCATGACCAAAATGTCCAGCCAATCCTCCACTATGCTTCTCCTTGATGAGATTCTCCCTCATAGAACTTCGTGGAATGCACAACTGACTCCCTCTTAATAGCATATCATCCTGGATGATGAAATCCAACCATTTCATCCTGTCTAGAGTAACAGGTTCTGTACAAGCTTTCCAAGCTTCACCAAAATCAGGATCCTCTGGATACAAATTCTTGAGTTCCTTGAACCCAACCACTTCAATCTGCATTTCTGTTAGCAATAGTTGCCTTCTGCTAAGAGCATCTGCAACCCTATTAGACTTTCCACTCCTGTGTTTCAAAACAAATGTATAACTCTGCAAAAACTCAACCCATTTCAAATGCATCTGATTCAACTTTCCTTGACTATTCAAATATTGCAAAGCTTGATGATTAGTATACAAAACAAACTCCTTAGGAAGTAGATAATGTCTCCACTTCTTTAATGCCTGAACTATAGCATAAAATTCCTGATCATAAACAGAATACTTCCTCTTGGCATCATTTAACTTCTCACTGAAATACGCAACGGGTTTACCTTCTTGGCTCATAACAGCTCCTATTGCAGTACCACTAGCATCACAATCTACTTGAAACACCTTATTAAAATCTGGAAGTGCTAAAACAGGTTGTTCTGTAACTTTTTGTTTCAATAATTGAAAACTCTTTTCTGCCCCAGTAGTCCACTTAAACTCTTTTCTATCCCCTCTCATTGTTTCAGTCAAGGGTCCACAAATACTGCTAAAATTTTGGATAAAATTTCTGTAAAAGCTAGCCAAACCATGAAAAGATCTTACCTCAGTAGCACTCCTTGGAGTAGGCCATTCAAGGATAGCCTGTACCTTCTCTGGGTCCATTTTTAGACCTTCTGCTGAAACTACAAATCCCAAATACACTAACTCTTTCTTCACAAAACTGCACTTCTTCAAATTAATCAACAATTTCTCTTCTCTCAGCTTCTCAAATACCATACGAATATGCATCATATGCTCCTCCAATGTCTTACTAAAGATCAAAATATCATCTAGGTAAACAATGACAAACTTACCCAAAAATTCTTTCAGAACCTCATTCATGAGCCGCATGAAAGTGCTCAGTGCATTGGTTAGCCCAAAAGGCATGACTAACCACTCATATAGTCCTTCCTTTGTCTTGAAGGCAGTCTTCCATTCATCTCCTCTGATCTGAATCTGATGATATCCACTTTTCAAATCTATCTTTGAAAAATACACAGCTCCACTCAAACAGTCCATAATATCATCCATTCGTGGCAATGGAAACCTGTACTTGATTGTGATCTTGTTTATTGCCCTAGAATCTGTACACATCCTCCATTCTCCATTCTTCTTTGGTGCTAATACCACTGGTACATCACAGGGACTCAGACTCTCACGGATCAATCCTTTCTGTAACAACTCATGTACTTGTCTGTTCAACTCCTCACTTTCTGCAGGTGTCATTCTGTGTGCTGCCTTATTCAGAAAACTCGCTCCTGGGATCAAGTCCATCTGATGACTGATCTTCCTGACTGGTGGTAATCCATCAGGCACGTTATCGGATACCATATCCTGAAACTCATTCAACAAATCTGCAACTTCTACAGGAACATCTTCTACTTCCTCTTTACCAACTTTTGGAATTAAAGCAAAACATACATGCTCATGCCTCGTACCATCTAGGAAATTTTTTCCATCAACAAAAGTTATCCTTGCATTACCACATACCTTTTCTTCGGTCTCCTTCAATGGTTTTAGCTTATGTCGCACTCCATCCTTTGTCAGGGAATAGGTATTCGCACGACCATCATGTACAGCACATCTATCAAACTGCCATGGTCTACCCAATAACATATGACATGCATCCATAGAGATGATGTCACATAGTACCACATCTTGGTACCCGCCGATCTTGAACTTTACTAGGCAGTGTTCACTGATCATGACTTTGTGGTCATCCTGCACCCAGGCAATCCGATACGGATGTGGGTGTTTCTATCTCTTGAGCTTCAACTTTGTCACCATCTCTTCTGACACCAAATTGTCAGTGCTTCCACTATCAATGATCACATCACAACATTTACCTTCACACTTGCACCTGGTGCGAAACAGGCTCCTCCTTTGCTCAGGTTCATTCTCACCACTCAACAGGACTCTTCTGTTAATCAACGTTTCTCCTCTTTCAGCGTCTTCAGAATTTGATGATCTGGCATCTTCATCTATATGTGCAACTCTGGCCTGGCCTTCATTTCTCCTGTCTGTTTTGCCTTGGCGTTGAGGACATTCAAATGCCCTATGATCTTCTTCTCCACAGTGAAAACATGTTCCACGGAAGCCACCTCTTCCAGATCCTTGTCCTCTTCCTCTTCCTCTCTGATCTCTATTATTCTGATCCCGGAAGCGATTGGAATTATTTCCTCACTGATTTTGAGTGCTACTGGCCTCATCCTTCTTTTTCAGATCTTCATTTCGGCCACCATATGACCGTCCGCCAGATCATCCACCGCGACCTCTTCCGTTTTGTTTGCTCTCGAACTTCTTGTTCAGCTTTTCCTCTACTTTTAGGGCAAATTGGTATGCCTCCTCAATTCTGTTCATTCGAACCAGATTCAACTCCTCCTGAATGCTTGGCCTTAACCCATTAAGGTATCGGGCAACTTTCTCCTTATCAGCTTCTGCATGGCCTGTTCTGATGAGAAGTCGATAGAACTCTTCTGTATACTCCTGAACAGATCTTCCTGCTTGCTTCAAACTTTGCATTTTCTTCAGTAGATCAAGCTCATAATCAACAAGAATGAACTGTCGCTTCAATTTATCCACCATCCGATCCCATCTTGTGATTTTATCTTTCC
Organism: Chamaecyparis obtusa; assembly: GCA_027943335.1. Classification (NCBI taxonomy): domain Eukaryota; kingdom Viridiplantae; phylum Streptophyta; class Pinopsida; order Cupressales; family Cupressaceae; genus Chamaecyparis; species Chamaecyparis obtusa. Next base: position 410,713 of record BSBK01008520.1, read on the forward strand.
CTCTTCTATTTCCCTCTAATTGAATTTCTTGCCACCAAATCTTCGCATGACCTTTCAATCTGGCCTTTGCAAATTTGACCCTATAAGGATCCTCAACATCTTCATACTCAAAATATTCCTCACATTCATTGATCTAGTCGATCAATTCCTCTGGGTTAAGATTTCCACAAAATGTAGGAACCTCAATCTTAGGTCTTTTCCCAATCTTGGAAATCGCCCGAAAAAGTCTTTCTTCCTCCTGGTTCACAATTTCAACTTCTCCTTCTTGATATTCTTCTTCGGCTTCATCTTCACTTTCGTCTCTGATATTAAGATTCATTCCTCTATGAATCTCTTCATGCAATGCTCGCACTTGTCTCTGCAACTCTCTAACCTCAGGTGTCACAACACCAGGTCTTCCGCCACGTTCTCTTCGTGGAGGCATTTTCGCGATGCGCGCTGAAACCCTAACCACGGTCCTGGTGCAAACTGCCTCACAGTCGACGATCTGTTTACACACTCAAGAACCCCTGCTCTGATACCACTTGATGAAGGGTGCTCCCCTTAATACCACAACCACATAAGAGAAAAAGAGAAACAACAACAATAATATGCAAGAACAGAAAATTGGCTTCTTATTATCTCCACAAATGTGGAATTACAAACTTTCAGAATTACAATATGCAAAGCCGCATAGGCATTCCCTTACAATATTCTGTAGGAAAAAGCCTCGAATCAATACCCAGATCTACTACCCAGAACTATTCTGAACTGCCTAAGACAATAATACAGCCTTCCTTATTGATGAAGGGTGCTCCCCTTAATACCACAAACTCATAACAGAAATAGAGAAACAACAACAATATGCAAGAACAGAAAATTGGCTTCTTATTATCTCCACAAATGTGGAATTACAAACTTTCAGAATTACAATATGCAAAGCCACATGGGCATTCCCTTACAATATTCTTTAGGACAAAGCCTCGAATCAATACCCAGATCTACTACCCAGAACTATTCCGAACTGCCTAAGACAATAATGCAGCCTTCCTTATATAGGCAATTTCCACCGCCCGAGAAGGTTCCAGAAATTTAGCCCTAAGGCCGACCAACTTAGAATTATTTTATTTTACATTTTATTACATCATAGTCGGCTCAAGATAACCTTTGAAACCCGAACAGAAATTTTGAAGAAAATTATTTTTCGCCATTTCAGGTGGCCCAACTTCCGAAGACCATAAGTCATCACCAGTTGACCCGCTCGGCTATTATAACCCCATTTCGGAAACGCCACGAAGCGCTCTACAGGCCTGACCCGCGCAAGCGCCCGTCACCCAAATTTTTGACCTCATCCGGGGCCTCTAAAGCCTTCAAAACTGAGTTCAAAGTTTCTGTACCCTGCTGCCAATACCGAAAATCTTCAATATCTTCCAATATACACTTGATCTGGCAATGAAACTTTACTGGCAGACTTATATGACCAAAATGAACCTCCAAGAAAGAAATTAGATCATTCTGAGCACAGATGAAAATTACCAAAAAATAGTAACTTTCCATAAATAGCAGCTCTGCACAAAATAGCCCTTATTGAAAATAAAAAAAGAAATATTTTTGGGTGATGCAAGATTGCTCTTACACCCAGGATGCTCCTACATCAGACACCCGGGGTAATTTGAGAAGTGACCCTGTCACGACTCAGGTGTGTAGAGGAAAACCAAGACGGTTAACCTCCTCCTTTGTTAGCCATGATGAATCTTCAACAGGTCGTCCTTTCCACTTGACCAGATATTCTTCATATGTTCTGTTCCTTGTGCTTCTGCCAGCACGACTATCCAATATATCTTCAATCTCTTTAGTGTCTGAACTAGTTGGTGGAATACTCCACTGTGTTGCTGGGATCTCATCTTCAACACCTCCCTCATGATACTCTGTCAGATCTGAAATGTTAAACACTGGTGAAATATTCAGCGCAGTAGGCAATTCTACCTCATATGCATTTCCTGAATCATGTTTCTTCAATATCCTACATGGTCCAAACTTCTTCATTTTCAGCTTGTTATATGTACCAACTGGAAACCGCTCCTTCCGCAAATGAACCATGACTTCATCACCAACTTGAAATTCTTTATACCTCCTTTTCTCATCCGCCTTAGGCTTATACTGTGCATTCATCTTGGTAATATGCTTCCTCACCTCCTCATGGATGTTCTTCAAGTGTTCTGCAAAATCCTCAGCTTCAGCACTACTTATTTCTCTTTTATCTATCTTCCTCAATTCAGATGCATTTCTTGGACTACTTCCATATACAATCTGGAATGGTGATTTACCAGTGCTCCTGTTGACAGAATTATTGTATGCAAATTTCGCCTGTGATAAAATCAAATCCCATCCTGCTGGCTTATCTCCAACCAAACATCTCAGCAAATTTCCCAAACTTCTATTCACCACCTCTGTCTGTACATCAGTTTGTGGATGATGTGATGAACTAAACTTCAAATCTTTCTTCAACTTCTTCCACAATGTACGCCAGAAATATCCAACAAACTTAGTGTCCCGATCTGAAACTATGGTCTTTGGCAAACCATGTAGTCTCACCACTTCTTTGAAAAACAATTCTGCTACATGAACAACATCATTAGTCTTCTTGCAGGAAATAAAATGTGCCATCTTTGAAAATCTGTCAACCACCACAAAAATTGAATCATGCCCCCGCTGAGTCCTCGGTAAACCAAGAACAAAGTCCATGCTGATATCATCCCAAGGCTTCTCTGGCACGGGTAATGGCTGATACAATCCTGTATTCTGCTTCACTCCTTTCGCCATCTGACATACTCTGCAACTCTGTACAAACTTCTTCACATCTTGCTGCAACTGTGGCCAATAATAATTCTCACTAACCAAACCAAGGGTTTTATCACGACCAAAATGTCCAGCCAATCCTCCGCTATGCTTCTCCTTGATGAGATTCTCCTTCATAGAACTTCGTGGAATGCACAACTGACTCCCTCTGAATAGCATATCATTCTGGATGATGAAATCCAGCCATTTCGTCCTGTCTAGAGTAACAGGTTCTGTACAAGCTTTCCAAGCTTCACCAAAATCAGGATCCTCTGGATATAAATTCTTGAGTTCCTTGAACCCAACCACTTCAATCTGTATTTCTGTCAGCAATAGTTGCCTTCTGCTAAGAGCATCTGCAACCCTATTAGACTTTCCACTCTTGTGTTTCAAAACAAATGTATAACTCTGCAAAAACTCAACCTATTTCAAATGCCTCTGATTCAACTTTCCTTGACTATTCAAATATTGCAAAGCTTGATGATCAGTATACAAAACAAACTCCTTAGGAAGTAGATAATGTCTCCACTTCTTTAATGCCTGAACTATAGCATAAAATTCCTGATCATAAACAGAATACTTCCTCTTGGCATCATTTAACTTCTCACTGAAATATGCAACAGGTTTACCTTCTTGGCTCATAACAGCTCCTATTGCAGTACCACTAGCATCACAATCTACTTGAAGCACCTTATTAAAATCTAGAAGTGCTAAAACAGGTTGTTCTGTAACTTTTTGTTTCAACAATTGAAAACTCTTTTCTGCCCCATTAGTCCACTTAAATTCTTTTCTATCCCCTCTCATTGTTTCAGTCAAGGGTCCACAAATACTGCTAAAATTTTTGATAAACTTTCTGTAAAAGCTAGCTAGACCATGAAAAGATCTTACCTCAGTAGCACTCCTTGGAGTAGGCCATTCAAGGATAGCCTATACCTTCTCTGGGTCCATTTTTAGACCTTCTGCTGAAACTACAAATCTCAAATACACTAACTCTTTCTTCACAAAACTGCACTTCTTCAAATTAATCAACAATTTCTCTTCTCTCAACTTCTCAAACACCATACGAATATGCATCATATGTTCCTCCAATGTCTTGCTGAAAATCAAAATATCATCTAGGTAAACAATGACAAACTTACCCAGAAATTCTTTCAAAACCTCGTTCATGAGCCGCATGAAAGTGCTCGGTGCATTGGTTAGCCCAAAAGGCATGACTAACCACTCATATAGTCCTTCCTTTGTCTTGAATGCAGTCTTCCATTCATCTCCTTCTCTGATCCGAATCTGATGATATCCACTCTTCAGATCTATCTTTGAAAAATACACAGCTCCACTCAAACAGTCCATAATATCATCCATTCGTGGCAATGGAAACCTGTACTTGATCGTGATCTTGTTTATTGCCCTAGAATCTGTACACATCCTCCATTCTCCATTCTTCTTTGGTGCTAATACCGCTGGTACAGCACAGGGACTCAGACTCTCACGGATCAATCCTTTCTGTAACAATTCATGTACTTGTTTGTTCAACTCCTCACTTTCTGCAGGTGTCATTCTGTGTGCTGCCTTATTCGGCAAACTTGCTCCTGGGATCAAGTCCATCTGATGACTGATCTTCCTGACTGGTGGTAATCCATCAGGCACGTTATCGGATACAATATCCTGAAACTCATTCAACAAATCTGCAACTTCTACAGGAACATCTTCTACTTCCTCTTTACCAACTTTTGGAATTAAAGCAAAACATACATGCTCATGCCTCATACCATCTAGGAAATTCTTTCCATCAACAAATGTTATTCTTGCATTACCACATACCTTTTCTTCGGTCTCCTTCAATGGCTTTAGCTTATGTCGCACTCCATCCTTTGTCAGGGAATAGGTATTCGCACGACCATCATGTACAACACATCTGTCAAACTGCCATGGTCTACCCAACAACATATGACATGCATCCATAGATATGATATCACACAATACCTCATCTTGGTATCCGCCAACCTTGAACTTTACTAGGCATTGTTCATTGACCATGACCTTGTGGTCATCCTGTACCCAGGCAATCCGATATGGATGTGGGTGTTTCTGTCTCTTGAGTTTCAACTTTGTCACCATCTCTTCTGACACCAAATTGTCAGTGCTTCCACTATCAATAATCACATCACAACATTTACCTTCACACTTGCACCTGGTGCGAAACAGGCTTCTCGTTTGCTCAGGTTCATTCTCACCACTCAACAGGACTCTTCTGTTAATCAACGTTTCTCCTCTTTCAGCATCTTCAGAATTTGATGATCTGGCATCTTCATCTACATGTGCAACTCTGGCCTGGCCTTCATTTCTCCTGTCTGTTCTGCCTTGGCGCTGAGGACATTCAAATGCCCTATGACCTTCTTCTCCACAGTGAAAACATGTTCCACGGAAGCCTCCTCGTCCAGATCCTTGTCCTCTTCCTCTTCCCCTCTGATCTCTATTATTCTGATCCTGGAAGCGATTGGAATTATTTCCACGCTGATTCTGACTGCTACTGGCCTCATCCTTCTTTTTTAGATCTTCATTTCGGCCACCATATGACCGTCCACCAGATCGTCCACCGCGACCTCTTCCATTTTGTCTGCTCTCGAACTTCTTGTTCAGCTTTTCCTCTACTTTTAGGGCAAATTGGTATGCCTCCTCAATACTGTTCATTTGAACCAGATTCAGCTCCTCCTGAATGCTTGGCCTTAACCCATTAAGGTATCGGGCAACTTTCTCCTTATCAGCTTCTGCATGGCCTGTTCTGATGAGAAGTCGATAGAACTCCTCTGTATACTCCTGAACAGATCTTCCTGCTTGCTTCAAACTCTGCATTTTCTTCAGTAGGTCAAGCTCATAATCAACAGGAATGAACTGCCGCTTCAATTTATCCACCATCCGATCCCATCTTGTGATTTTATCTTTCCCTCTTCTATTTCGCTCCAATTGAATTTCTTGCCACCAGATCTTCGCATGACCTTTCAGTCTGGCCTTCGCAAATTTGACTCTATCAGGATCGTCAACATCTTCATACTCAAAATATTCCTCACATTCATTGATCCAGTCAATCAATTCCTCTGGGTTAAGATTTCCAGAAAGTGTAGGAACCTCAATCTTAGGTCTTTTCCCAATCTTGGAAATGGCCCGAAAAAGTCTTTCTTCCTCCTGGTTCACAATTTCAACTTCTCCTGCTTGATATTCTTCTTCGGCTTCATCCTCGCTTTCATCTCTGACATTAAGATTCGTTCCTCTGCGAATCTCTTCTTGCAATGCTCGCACTTGTCTCTGCAGCTCTCTAACCTTAGGTGTTACGACACCAGCTCTTCCACCACGTTCCCTTCGTGGAGGCATTTTCGCGATGCGCGCTGAAACCCTAACCACTGTCCTGGTGCAAACTACCTCACAGTCGGCGATCTGTTTACACACTCAAGAACTCCTGCTCTGATACCACTTGATGAAGGGTGCTCCCCTTAATACCACAAACTCATAACAGAAATAGAGAAACAACAACAATATGCAAGAACAGAAAATTGGCTTCTTATTATCTCTACAAATGTGGAATTACAAACTTTCAGAATTACAATATGCAAAGCCACATGGGCATTCCCTTACAATATTCTTTAGGACAAAGCCTCGAATCAATACCCAGATCTACTACCCAGAACTATTCCGAACTGCCTAAGACAATAATGCAGCCTTCCTTATATAGGCAATTTCCACCGCCCGAGAAGGTTCCAGAAATTTAGCCCTAAGGCCAACCAACTTAGAATTATTTTATTTTACATTTTATTACATCATAGTCGGCTCAAGATAACCTTTGAAACCCGAACAGAAATTTTGAAGAAAATTATTTTTCGCCATTTCAGGTGGCCCAACTTCCGAAGACCATAAGTCATCACCAGTTGACCCGCTCGGCTATTATAACCCCATTTCGGAAACGCCACGAAGCGCTCTACAGGCCTGACCCGCGCAAGCGCCCGTCACCCAAATTTTTGACCTCATCCGGGGCCTCTAAAGCCTTCAAAACTGAGTTCAAATTTTCTGTACCCTGCTGGCAATACCGAAAATCTTCAATATCTTCCAATATACACTTGATCTGGCAATGAAACTTTACTGGCAGACTTATATGACCAAAATGAACCTCCAAGAAAGAAATTAGATCATTCTGAGCACAGATGAAAATTACCAAAAAATAGTAACTTTCCATAAATAGCAGCTCTGCACAAAATAGCCCTTATTGAAAATAAAAAAAGAAATATTTTTGGGTGATGCAAGATTGCTCTTACACCCAGGATGCTCCTGCATCACTTATATAGGCAATTTTTCACCGCCTGGGAAGGTTCCAGAATTTTAGCCAATAAGGCCGACCAAACTTAGAATTATTTTATTTTACATTTCATTACATCATAGTCGGCTCAAGATAACCTTTGAAACTCGAACAGAAATTTTGAAGAAAATTATTTTTCACCATTTAAGGTGGCCCAACTTCTGAAGACCATAAGTCATCACCAGTTGACCCGATCGGCTATTATAACCCCATTTCGGAAACGCCACGAAGCGCTCTACAGGCTCAACCCGTGCAAGCACCTATCACCCAAATTTTCGATCTCATTCGGGGCCTTTAAAGCCTTCAAAACTGAGTTCAAAGTTTCTGTACCCTGCTGCCAATACCGAAAATCTTCAATATCTTCCAATATACACTTGATCTGGCAATGAAACTTTACTGGCAGACTTATATGACCAAAATGAACCTCCAAGAAAGAAATCAAATCATTCTGAGCACATACGAAAATTACCAAAAATAGTAACTTTCCATAAATAGCAACTCTGCACAAAATAACCATTATTAAATATAAAAACATAAATATTTTTGGGTGATGCAAGATTGCTCTTACACCCAGGATGCTCCTGCATCATATATATATATATGTATATGTATATATATATATATATATATATATATATATATACATATACATATAGATATATACATATACATATACATATATATATATATACATATACATATACATACATATATATATATATATATACATATACATATATATACATATATATATGTGTGTGTATATATATATATATCTATATGTATATCTATATGTATATATATATATATATATATACATATATACATATACATATATATACATGTATACATATACATATATACATATACATACATACATACATACATATATATATATATATATATATATATATATATATATATATATATATAAATAAATATATATATACATATATATATATATATTATATATATACACACACACACACACAGATATATATATGTATGTATGTACACACACACACACACACATATATATATATATATGTGTATATATATATATATATATACACACACACATATATATGTGTGTGTGTGTGTGTGTGTGTGTGTATGTATGTATATATATATATACATATATATATATATATATATATATATATATATATATATATATATATATGTATGTATGTATGTATGTATGTATGTATGTATGTATGTATGTATGTATGTGTAGAAATCATTTTGTATCTGATATAGAGATTTTAAGTGAGCATGCTGAAGGCAATATGATACGAGTGTGATTGCGCATCATTGATAGTAGTTTTTGCAAGCATAAATAAGAAGAATGAAGGTTACTGTGAAGAAAGAGTTAAGGCTTGCAACTGAAGTAAGTGTTTACTTTTGGAGAGGGTGTTGGCAAAAGATCTATAATTAGATTTGTTGAATTCAGATACTATAGTGGTTTCAACTAGAATTGTCTCATGTATATGAAGATGCAATTATATCAATTTACATTTTGTTTGTAAGACCTTTTTGTTATAAATATTTTGTATTAGAGTAGTTAACTGAACTAGAAGTGATCCTACATGTAGTGAGAAAACCGACTGTGAGGCCCTTGCAAAAATCACCTTAACCAATGTCACCTTAGCTGGTGTTATTTTCATGAGAATTAGTTTATCTATGGTTTTCCCCATCATGTGTTTCCATGTTATATGTGGTGTTATGGTGTTTAGTATTCTTTCTCTTTTAAGTTTTTATTAGTCTTAATTTGAATGGTTTATAATTTTACTAGTTCAATAAAGTTTCTGAAAAGTATTTTGGAATAACTAATTCGCCCCCCTCTTAGTTATTTGATGTGTTCAACAATTGGTATCCGAGTTTGGTCCCTTGTAGATAGATCTTAACCACTCAAGGGTGATCTAGGATGTTTGAAAAGATATAAGGATAATATTATTCTAATGAATATTGAAAGATAATGATGGATGACATTAAGAACACTAAATTAGAGAATGAGGAACTAAAAGGAAACATCAAGAAGTAATCTATATATTTCAAAGTTGAGAGGAAAATCCATTAATTTAAAGCAAGACACAAGTAAGTAAGCCAAGAATTAAAGGAGTCAAAGGAAAATGTGGTGAGTCTAAAATAACAATAGGATGACTACAAGAAAACTGAAGAATTCCTCAAAGAAAATTTCAAGTAGAAGATGGAAGATTGGAAGAAGTCCAAGGGATATATAAAAGACACTATCAATCATAAAATTAAGGAATGGAAGAGAAATGGAGAGAGTCTCAAAATAATTATCAAGAAAAGGTCAAATAAAAATGAGAAGTTGGATTAGGAATTAAGGAAGCTAAGATTTGAATCAAAGGTTTGTGAAAGTAACACTATTTTAGATCAAGTTTTAGCCTTCCAAAAGCGTTAGAAGGACAAGGAAGGTCTAGGTTTCATTGGTGATTGTTCAGATCTAAAGATCAAGGGAAAAGACAAGGAATTTGAGGGAGAATCTAAGTTTGAAGTAAGAAGAAAGGTTAGGAATTCAAGAACATCTACAAGAAGGCCTTCGATCAGGCAACCAAATGCTCAAAGGTACTTATCTTTTATTGGTTACTATTTCATATAGAAGAATTTTGGTCATAACGGTGTTGAGTACAAGACCAAGAAAGAACAAAATATTCAACATTTTAGCTATCACAAGTTTGGTTAGAAGGAAAATCAATGCAGAAGTCAAGTATCTAATCTAGCTAAGAAAAATGTGATGAATAATATATTTCATGGAAACTATTACGTGTGTCACAATTATGGTCATAAGAAAAATCAATGTAGATCTAGGATTTAGATAGTAAGATTAGGATAGAGGAATGTCAATTATTTCAAATGTGGTCAGATCGGTCATTATGCTAACAATTGCAGATCTATTGATTCTATGGTATAGACTGGGAATGATAAACTTATGTTACAATTTTTGGTTAATCTTAGAAAATAGTGATGGTATGGAAGAAGAAGAAGAAGAAGAAGGATGTTGGTGAAGAAAATTTTTTAGTATCAGATCTCAATACTAGCTCTTCTAGTAATTGATCCTATTCCTTTGGCTCAAGGAGAGTATTAAAATGCTAAATAGATAAGATGATTAATGTAATATAATAGTAACAAGGAATCCTCTTCATGGTCAAATTATATAGTGCCACTTGGAATATACACAACATGATTGGTAAAAAAGTAGTAGATATTCATGATGATGACCAAAATTAGATAAAATTAATAGAATAAAAAATCCTCCTACTTATCACTTGAAGTGTGTATATATATAGGTCTATAAAAATGAATTTTATTAATAATAAGAATAAAGATACATTTCAAGTATATTCAGAAAGCTACTATGAAAGTTACATATATATAAGCTTTGTAAGCTGTAGAACAACATGCCCTCATTCTGATGAAATATCAACTAGGAGCTCACATTCTCAAAAACCTCTACTAGGATAACCCTTCCTACTTTGATTTGTAGACATTTTTCTATATCCTATGCAAATTCCCATAATACTAAATTTCTAGGGATCTACCTTTGTTCCTTCATGAGCTACAATTGGTATAATTCACCCCTTTTCCCCACAAATCCTGATTGCTAAAAATCCTTCATCCATCAACATCTTCAATTCCTCCAGAATCCAAAATTGTGATGTTGGGTTTCCTGTTCAGCAAAAATTTCCCTTCTTGCATGCCTTCCATAGTAGCCAACCTGTCCCATATTCAAAAAAATTCTCAAAAATCCAAAATTTGGCTGGTGGTTCTCCAATTCCTATCTTTCGCCTCTTTTTCCCCTCTTCTTCTTCTGAATTGGGGCATCAAAGACCCTCCTCCTAGGTTCAGCCATTTCCTCTTGCTCCAGAACAGTCCGCTTAAGAAGCTGCCAAGCCCTCATTTTCTCTGGATGATGCTCCCCCTTCTCCACCTTTCCCCACCACTTCAGAAAGAAAAATTTACCACTAATTATGCCTTCCTCCTCATCCTTGAAGCACTCCCTATAATCCAAGCTAATTCCCAACCAAGCCCATTGTAGAATCAACTCCAGGCCTCCCAAAAGCTCATCATCAAAAAAAATTTGCACAAAATGATTTACTTCAGTCATTTCATCATCTACTTCTAGTGCCCATGCAATAATCATAGAGATAACATAGAGGTTAAATCTCCACTTCACCTTCCTACTTTGAAAATGGTCTCCAAAAACCGCTAGAGCCACATCCACTACCTCCTAATTGTTAATTTTTAAGAGGCCCTTCATCCTTTCCTTACTCACTAGGCCCTTAAAAATATTCTTTGTCATTATCTACAAAGAAAGTGGCTTCTATAACTGATTCTACCCAAAAACCACCACCTCACCAAGCTTGAGACAAGTAAATATGAAACCACCAATAATAACAAGTCTAAAAAAGACCGCTATTTAAAACCACATTAATAGCTTACACAACATGAGTCCTTTCCACACAAGTAGAAAGAATCACTGTATGATAAAACATCATAACTCCACCTCGTCGTAATTCCATTGAGCTATTTTTAATCTTGGTTGAAGGAGTAATAAATACTCATTAAAGGAAGAGTTATTCACAAATAACATCCTATCCTTTCACACAAATTAGGGAGCTATTAGGAAATGGTATTCATCTCAGAAATCCAACAACTAAGGAAAGGGGAAGGAAAGCAACTAGAAAATCTCAACTCTTAGATCGTCAAATTTTTCAAAGGAAACTTCCCACGTAGACAACACATCTGCCTCCATATTTTCACTCCCTCTAATATGGATAATTTTAAATTCATTAAAGAATTTCAATTCCTCCAAAATAGAGCTTATAACAGCTTGGAGATGCCAAGAAATACATCCACCTTTCTGTAGACCTTGCACTATAATTTGAGAGTCACCTTCTAACAAATGCTTTTAATAGTTTACTTTCCTACCAATCATAACTACAAGTAATGCCGCTTTTGGTTCAGCCTCATTGTTGGTTCCATCTTTCAGCTTTTGAGCTGCACATACAAGAACATTACCAAGCCAATCTCTAACAATGAGCCCTACACTAGATGGTCCTGGGTTTTATTTGGTGGCCCCATCAATGTTTACTTTCCACCACCCTTTGTCTGGTTTCCTCCATGTTTCATCCTTGCTTCTAGGTGTTTTACTACCATGAGCCACACCTTTTCTTGAAAACCTAATCTTGTCCCTTGGCCATTAAAATTGTATCATTCTATCATCAAAGGTGTAAGGGGTATAAGAATTTAGATGCACAGTAGAGGCACTCAACACATTTTCAATGGAAAAATTAATTCTATCCTTAATTCTATCTAGGGACTCCAACTTATCTTGGAAAATTTTCCTATTTATCTCCTTCCACATCTCCCAAATCAAAATGGAAGGAGAGATATGCCACACCACAAATAGAGTGGATATTCATGGAGAAACCAACCAACTAAAGAATAAATCCTTTATAGTGTTTTGCAAAGGTCCAAACCAACCTATCTTACTCCAAACCAACTCCCAACATTCCTGAGAAAAGCTGAAATTTACCAAAAGATGATTCACATCTTCATAAGCTTCCTCACATAATACACATTTGGTTGGTCCATTAAAGCCATACCTTTTCCTTCTTTCCCTTGTTAAATTTCTCCCATGTTTAGAAACCCAAGAAAAGCAACCTGCTTTTGTAAAGCTAATTTGACTGAATATCTTCCACTCTTAGCTGCACACCAAATAAGTTTATCCTGTCTTTCAGGGAAAGTAGCTTCTCTACTTTTGAGGATATTCCTCATTAGAATTTTATTGTGCTTAGAGAGCCCCAAATTATGAATGCTTTTCCAACCAACTTCTAGACCCAATTGAGACATTTTGACTTCAAGGTAATCACTTACCTTGTCACCCCACAAATTCAAGATTTTTTTTTTAACATCTTGGAAAGAAACAATATCCTTTAGGTCAAGGTGACCATTCCATGAATCATCCCAAAAGGAAGCTTTATTACCATCACCTACAAGCCAAGAAATGTGATCAGTAATAATGGGTCTGCATTCAATCACGAGATTCCAAATTGCAAAACCACCTGAGGGATTAATAACTATCAAGATTTTGTCATTATCCATTCCATCCAAATAATTGGCTTTCAGGATCTTAACCCAAAGCATCTTTGGATCAGAGTACATACCCCACACTAATTTTGCACCTAAAGAAATATTGGTCCATTACCAATTATGGAGGCCAGCACCACCATTCACCTTTGAGCAATAAATTTTTTCCCAAGAAATCAAGGGAATTTTGTCCTCCGAATTGGGCCCATTCCAAAAAAATTTCCTTAATCTCTACTCTAAATAATTTAAATCCTTCTTATGAACCTTGAAACAACTCATAGAATAAATCAGGATGGAGGAAATAACAGATTGTAGAATGAGAATCCTACCAAAAAATGTCAACCATTTCCCTTCCCAACCTTCCAATCTATTAATGAAATTATCAATAAGCCCTTTCCAAAGGTCTGAGTCCCTCACCCCAACTAAGAGGGGAACACCAAGATATTTCCTAGGTAGTTTACCTTGTTTCACACCTGAGATCTTGCAAATAGATCTTTGTGTGTCCAAATAAGTATTAAAGAAGTAAACTTTTGATTTGAGCTAATTAATACTTTGATTCGAGGCTACACAATATTCATCCATAGTGGTTCTAATCACTCTAGCCTCCCTTATTTCTACCTACCCCATCAAATATGTATCATCTAAAAATTGGAGATGTGAGAGGGGATCAATTCCTTCTGCCACTTCAATACCTTTCCAACTACCATTACACCTTTGATGTGATATCAATCTCCCTAAGACCTCAAAAAGGATGATAATTGGGTCACCCTATCTAATCCCTTTAGAAGTTTCAAAGAAACCCTGAGGGATGTCATTAACTAGAACTGAGATTCTAGGGGTGTTAGTAAAACTACTAATCCACTTCAACCAATTTTCAGAAAAACCAAACTTTCTAATAAAATTTAGTAAAAGAACTCTATTAACATTGTCATATGCCTTTTCAATATCTACCTTGATCATCATCTTCCTTAACTTTGTGACCTTGAACAATTGAATGGCTTCATGGGCAATAATAATACCTTTAAAGATGGATCTATTAGAGGTGAAGCCACTTTATTCTTTAGATATAATGTTAGGCAAGAGCCCCTTTATTCGGTTGTCCATGACTTTAGTAATGACCTTATAGATTGTATTACATAGAGATACATGTAAATAGTCTTCAAAGAACAGACACTCCTTTTTCTTAGGAATGAGAATGATGAAAGTATTGTTAAAGTAATTTAGGATGAAGCCTTTAGATCTAGATTCCTTAACCACACCCCACAAATCCTTGCTAATAATGTCCTAGGATTTCTGAAAAAATATGGATGAAAAACCATTAGGCCTCAGTGCTTTCTCTCCCCCCATGCTGAAAAGGGCCTTCTTAACTTCCTCCAAAGTAATCATTATTGGCAAGTGGTCAACACATGCACACATATGCACATGTATGGAATTTTTTCATTTATGGAAACACTTATCATTTTTATGGTCGCACATATTGGATATGATGATTACATTTGAATGTAATTGATTGAGTGAAAAATGCCTAAGTCCATAAACTATTTCAGTAACCCAGTCTGACAGGAAAGCTAAGCGAGCTTCACAAAGGCTATATTAAGGTACACGATCTTAATGCCATACTTGTAGGACACCAATGAACACATGTTTGAGGTTGCACGTTTGATTATTGATAGATCAGAGAGATATGTTTAGTTGATTGGATGTGAAGATAGTAAATAGAGCATAACATATTAGTGATCATTGAGGCTGACTTTGTTAGCTTTTGGAAACTTATTTTTGGATTCTATCTTGGATTTGAGGCTGAATGAGGATTTTAATAAAGTGTGTAATTACACTTGAATTAATATGATGTTTAGCTAGAGTAATGTTGAATAGATTTGTAATTATACTCCTAACAGGGTATAAATATATAGACACTTTTATAAAAGTAAAAATTAATATAATTTAATAATGTATGGATTTAATGTTGTTGGATGCGAGTTGTGAATATATCTAAAGGGAAGAGAAGAGATAAAGAGGAAGGAGAACAAGATTATCTATTCTAGACATACTTTGTTAACTCTTTGTATTCTATATGACAGATTGGTTGTAAGTGATGTTGCACCATGTTGTATACCCCTAACAAGTTTTGTTTTCTTTTAACTGGGCTAGGACCTCTATTGATGCGGGAGCATCTTGGGTCTTGATCAATCTTGCATCACCAAAAACATTTCATGTTTTATGTACTTGTCTGTTGTTTGTTTTGTACCTATTTCTACTTATGGTTTCATGCTTTGTGAAGTTAATGTTGTGCCTTGGAGATATTCTTGGACCTTCTCCTATGAGTGCATAAGGATTGGATGGATCATGTCAAAGTTGTAGCTATTTTACCTTGTTGCCAGAGCCGTATTTTCCTGCTTTCCCTGTGCTGATTGCATGTCATGTAGCCATTGATACTTAATGAATCAGCCTTTGAGATCTTAGGCACTTAAAGAGGACCTAAAATACTATCTTCACCTAAGACCTCAAATCCTAATTCATTAGGAGTTTGGAATTATGATCATTTTCCTCAGGTATCAGTTTTCAGCCAGTTTCATGCGAAATGTGGAGTTTTTCATCTTGCGTGGTTCTGTATGATAGAATGGGATCTTGCTAAGTTAGTATTATGTTCTTGAGTCATGTGTGGACCTAAATGTAACCTTGCATCGATTTTTGTTCATTCTTTATTTATTTTTGGTTTACTCTTCCTAGTTGTACCTATAATGTAATTAAATACCTGACTGGTTGACTTGTGGCTAAGCTAGCTATATATTATGAGCTTGGGTTGATGTAGAGGTATCAAGATGAAAGGGTAGTAGAGTGTGAAGAGATAGATAGGAAGGTAGAGAAGATATGAAGGGAGTTGAGTCTCTTTTTTCATAATTTCATTGTATAAGGCCGAAACCTAGAAGGCCTCACAACCAGGCATGTTGAATGAAATTCTATTTTAAAGCATTATATTGTTGTATTCCACTGTGGTTGTTGTTGTTGCAAGTGCTAGTGTAGGTTTGGACTATCCATTATTGGATTCTCCATCTCTGCCCTGCGTCATCTAATAGGGTGAATTATTGAACATGGATCTCAATGTATACATCCCTTAACATGGATCTTCCTATACTATATCAATCAACTTCTAACAAGGAAATAACTCCTAACAGGGTTTAAGACTCATGGTGAAGAATATTGTGGGTACCATCCCCACCAAGGTTTTCCATTGGCTAGGGTTTCCTCAAAAATTAATATGGTGTTATGAGTTCTTCTATGTTTTTCTTTGTTGGATGGTTGTTCATTTGTTGTTACATCTTTATTTTTTTTGAAGGAAAGTATAGAAGTTTAAGAATTCTATAAAGTATTGTAACACTAATTCACTCTCCCTCTCAGTGTTACCAAATCCTAACAATTGGTATCAGAGCATCAAACCCTTGAAGAAAAATATTAACAGCTTTGGGGAGATCAAGATGGATTTTGAAAGCTTGAATAAGAACTATGAAATGGCTTTGGAAGATGTGGACATTGCTAATGCAGATAGAATGGATCTAAAGAACAAGCTAAGGAAGGAAGATGACTTTATCAAGAAGTTGAAGCAACAAATTGAACATGAGAGAAAATTGAGAGATGATCTTATGGAAGTACAAACTATAGAGTTATCAATGCCTATATATAGATTTTGAAGACCAACTACAAAGATGTGCTGCAGATAGTTAAGTTGTGATTTTGTATACTCTAATACATTTTTTTTTGTTCACTGATTTTGATATTTTGGCACCCTTTTCCATTGATTTCAAAGGGGGAGACATAGAGTGAAAAATTCCAAATGTAATTTGAGGAAGAGAGCACAATGTAAGGGGGAGTGAACAATTATAATGGGGAGATAAGTGAGACACAAGTGAGGTTAGAAAAAGAGAAAATATGTGTGTAATATGAAGTACAACAAACATAAATAAAGGGAATTTTTTGAAGTTTATGTGTTGAATTTTTGTCATTATATTTTCTTTTACTTTTTTCTTTGATGATGCACTTAGTCATTTTTCACTAAGTGTTGCCATCAATGCCAAAGTGGGAGATTGTTGGAAAGTGGTCAGCACATGCACATGTATGGAATGTTGTCATTTATGGAAACACTTATCATTTTTATGGTCACAGATATTGGATACGATGATTATGTTTGAATGTAGTTGATTGAATGAAAAATGCCTAAGTCCATAAAATATTTTAGTAACCCAGTCTGACAAGAAATCTTAGTGAGCTTCAAAAAAGTTGTATTAAGGCATGAGATCTTAATTTCATGCTTGTAGGACACCAATGCACACATGTGTGAGGTCGCATGTGTTAGTATTGATAGATCAAAGAGATATGTTCAGTTGATTGGATGCGAAGACAATAAATAGAGCATAACATATTAGTGATCATTGAGGTTGACTTTGTGAGCTTTTGGAAACTTATTTTTGGATGCTATATTGGATTTGAGGCTAACTAAGGATGTTAATAAAACGTGAAATTTCACTTGAATTAATATGATGCTTAGCTAGATTAATGCCGAATAGATTTTTAATTATACTCCTAACAGGGCATAAATATATAGGCACTTTTGTAAAAGTAAAAAGTAATGTAATTTAATAATGTATGGATGTAATGCTGTTGGATGCGAGTTGTGAAGAAATCTGAAGGGTAGAGCATAAATAAAGAGGAAGGAGAGCAAGAGGAGTTCTTCTAGAGATAATTTGTTAACTCTTTGTATTTTGGACAACAAATTGGTTGTAAGTGTTGTTGCACCATGTTGTATACCCCTAATAGGGTTTTTTTTCCTTTAATAGGGTAAGGACCTTTAACATGGTCAATTCCTTAACATGGATCTCATTGTATACATCCCCTAATAGGGATCTACCTATACTATATTAATCATATTCTAGCAGGGCTAGAACTCCTAACAGGATTTCAAGATTCATAATGCAAAATATTGTGGGTACCATCCCCACCAAGGTTTTCCCTTGGCTAGGGTTTCCTTGAAAACAAATATGGTGTTATGAGTTCTTCTATGTTTGTCTTTTTTGGATGGTTATTCATTTTCTATCACATATTGTGATTAGTGCAAACCTAATATGTCTTGAAAGGTGTAGACATGTCAAACATTAGTTTATGAGCATATACCTAACTTATAAAAAGAACTATTTGCAAAGACACTCAGATAGAGCTTAAACGGGAGCACCCTGTCACCGTTTGGTTTTCTCTCGCTTTAGGGATGTGGGTGTGCTCTCTATTTGCATGGAGCATGTCCCTAATCATGATTAGGGGGGATTTGGATCATTCAAGGACCATGGACACTCTATAATAGCATAGAATCAGATATAAAAGACCTGATTTTCCCCTAGAGCCCAACGAGCCAAAATGGAGCTAAGATGTAGATTAGGTTACATGATGCTTATGCTAAGATTATTTTTAGACCAAAAGAGACATGATATGATGCTATATGCTATGAAAAACAATGAAATAAACTAGGTTTAATCCATTAGGCTAAGCTAAGATGTGTTAGAAAGCTTGAAGAAAATAATGAAATCTAACAACTAAGATTGATTATGCTAAGTCTAGAAGTAAATGAGCATGATAACAATGTATTGAAGATAAAAACTCAGCTAATACTTGGTCTTGGAAGGAGGAGTATTTATAGGATTTGGGAAGGGCTTGGGTTAGGAAGAAGACTCAAGGTTAGAGTCAGGGTTTGGGGTAGAGTAAGAGGTATGGTAAGGTTTAGCTTGGGTTAGGGTTTCTCACACATGTGTGGACAATAATAGGGAAGTGTGCAAGGGTAAAAAGTGTGGAAGGAGAGACATGGGTCTCTTTATGAAGCTGTAAGAAGCCTTAAAGAGTGTGGAAGAGGCTTTAATGAGTGTGTAAGGCTCATTAAGGGAAGGGTTGACTAAAAGTCAATGAGACTTGGATTAGCTTAGGAAATGTAGGAAAAATCTCCTAAGTAGGTTTAGGAAAGGTTTAGGGAAGATTGTAGGGGTTTATGAAAGGCTAAAACGTTCTAGGTTTTTAAGGCTTTAAATAAATATGAAATTTATTTAGGGATTGCGACATCATCTATTGAATATTGATTCAATAAAGATAGGAAAATCATTTAAATTTGAATTAAATGCTTTGGGGAGGGATTCTTTAATTAAATATGCTTAATTAAAATAAAGGGATATAATGGCATAAAAATATATTAATTAATTAAATAATTAATTAATTAGTAAATGATGATGTCATTAGGAGTTTTCAAAAAATAAAAATTCTTTTATTTTCTAAAGGATTTTTAGGTGTCTACATTTTTCCCCTCTTTGATGCGATTCCACAAGTGGCGTGGTGTTAGAGACAAGAAAATAAGATGCCCTGGGCTAGAATAGAGGAATAAGGGGTTGTGCCCCCTCGATAAAATAATGCAAAGAGGAAACTTTATGGAATTTTCTTGAAAGGAAACACACGCAGGAAAGAAAAGGAAGAAGGGAGGATAAATAACCAAGCTTTAAAGAGAAAACATGCATGAATGAAATATGATGTGAGATGCAGGATGCAGCTATATAATGGATGCAAGATGCAAGATTTAATCTATATGATGCTAGATGGGGGATTTAGGGATCTCCATGCATTGGATATTTTGAGAGGAAAACATAGTTTAATATAGCAATGCTATAGACCCGCCAAGGATATTGGGATCACAAGGCCTCATCACCAGTGTTGCATAGGATTGATGCAAAAAAGACACACATGGTTTCCCCAACATCACACATGAAACCTGAAGGAGACATGGTGGAAACGATGCTGGAGAAACCACAAACACATGACTATCTCATAGGAAGAAGCAAAAGATCAAAAGACCTTGCCCTAGATTTTCCTCATTCATAGTGCACCATGATATAAAGGATCGTGGTGACTTTGAGTAGAGAACAATGAGAAGCCATAAAAGATTAACATGACCCAAAGGACAAAATCTAAGGTCACAATGATAACTCCAAAAGACATCCTTTTCCAAGGAGAGAGATTGATTTGAATGATGGGGGGAGATTAGGTCTGAACATGATGAAGGATACATCGTCATGGACCCGGTTTGATTTCTTAGGTTGGATAAAATAGAAGGATACATCTGTGCGGACCCATGATTAGGCTTAGGCTGGACAATACAAAATCATACATCTATGTGGACTCATGATGATGGTGAGAATGTTGTGTTGTTGTTCGCTGGAAAATGATGAGGTTCAAAGATAGTCACTGAGATCAAGGATAGTTGACAATTGATGTTGCTGAAGTGCAAGGCTAGGTAGGATAAGATTGTTGATCAAATACTACTGTAGGACTGACAAGGATTATGTACAACAAGAGATGATGATATGTACATCGGATGGGGAGATATTTACAAAAAGATCAAAATATTTAAAGGAACTAATGAAATAACAAGTATCTTACTAAACCTTTTTCCATAGGTAGGATGATTGGGGATGATTGATTGGATTGATGGTGGGAAGATTTGGTTTGAAAGTGAGGAAGGATACATCATCACAGACTTGGGTGTGATTGGTGGGAGATTGTGAAGTGTCAGGGATGAGTTACTGCTTCCTAATGTGGGATCAGATAGGATTAGATTGGATTTTGATTGGCCAACCTAAGATAGACTAATGATCTTTGGAAGACGGGATCGTTGCTAGCACATGCCGATCTCTTTCTTGAGATGATGAGGCCTACAAAGAAAAGTAAAAGATTCCCTAGATAAAGTTTATGTCAAAGGGGTAGTGCTGGGATTGATTTGATTTAAGATAGGGATTTGAGAAACTCAAAGGATTGGTGATACGAAGTGGATGGTGGGTAACCAAATACAGATTCCTATGACAAGAGATAGGTAAGATTCTCGAACCTCAAAAGGACCAAGGGATAATTGTTGAAGTGCTTAGCTGGATTAGATCATGACAACACAAGGGTTGACTGGTACAAAGGATGGGACCTAAAGACACATATGTACAAATGAGCTTAGGCGGAGACACAAATGATGCTATGGTACAAGACTTAGGATATGATGTACAAAGAATCTGGGGATGAAGCTGAAGCTTCAAGATATGCTAGATGATACCCCAATTGGGCTGGAAAGCCAAGATAGACTGATGGTAGATAGGCTTGATGATGGATGATGTGTCCTAAAATAACACAGATTTGGGAAGGATGCATCCCAACAATGATGATTGGATTGAGATCAAGGCTTCCTACAAGACTAGGAGAAAGACTAAGGATGTGATTTGATTTCTTGGCTTTATCTTTGATGGTGGATTTTGGATAGCTAGAGGATGTGGAAAGGATTGGAAGATGTTGGAGGATTTTACTGGGAGAATGTTAGGATATGGATGGATGACATTGGATTACATGGGGGTATCCTATAGCTAGATACCAATGACAAGGGATGATACTAGGTGATGGAAAGATGGAGGAAATGATTAGGGATTAATGCTGGAGGGAAATGCTTGGGTTTTGGATATAGGAACTGTTGAGAGATTCAGATGGAGGAAGATTTGGATTTGGATAGAAGAACTACTTGGGATTTTGATGGAGGAACTGCTGAGGGATTTGGATAGAGGAATGCTTAGGGATTTGGATGGTAGAATGCTTTGAAGGAGATTGGATGGCATATTTGCTTGAGGATTGGAGGATGGATGAATGCTTGGGGAGATTGGATGGAAGATTTTCTTGAGGATTAAAAGATGGATGCTGGAGGAACCACTAGGGGATCTGGATAGAGGAATGCTTTAGGATTTGGGTAGATGGAAAGATGGATGAAAGATAGTCTCCAAGGAATATGTCACCAAGGAATAAGATGTCCCCTGCTTTAGGATAATTCATGTATTCAGAGGCATTAGGAATATGGGGTACGATTGGATGGAAGAACTGCTTGGGATTTGGATAGAGGATTGGTGATTGAAAGAGGGTGATAGATGCCAAGAAGGTGTCCAAAAGCATGTATACCTAATGGTCTCTATTTTTTTATCAAGATCAAAAGGAGGATGAAGGAGGTGAGAGATAGATGGAATAGAGGAAATGTTGGATATGATGCCGTAGAAGGGAATGGCCCCCAATTGTAGAAAGGAATTGGGGGGACCTACACATGATGCCTATTTGCCAGGTCTTCATCATGGTACTTGTCCAAGGTGCTTGAATTGGCAAGTTTTCATGTTTGGATGAATGTTTTTCTCTTTTTCTTTTCTTTTTTGATATTTTTCTCTTGATTTTTCCAATTTTTATGGATTTTCTAATTTTTTGCTAACTTTTTGTTGATCTTTCGCTAATATTCTGATTTTTTTGCTGAATTTTTGCTGATCTTTCATTGATATTCTAATTTTTTTCTGACTTTTCACTAATCTTTCAATGATATTCTAATTTGTTGTTGACCTATTTGCTGACTGGATGTTGATCTTCTAATTTTCTTGGATGTTGGTACAACTTTGTTAGGATGGGGAGATTATGCAAAGACACAAATTGGATGGGGTAGATGGGACATATGGTGGTAGAAAGTGTTTGGATGCAAGGATGGGAATTGATCATGATAGGGGGATGTTGTCAAGACTAACATTGGCACATGTTGTGAGGAAGGTGAATGAAGTGGATGGGATTTGGAAGATAGATGCAGAAATGATGGAGGATTTGTGCTGGGAGATTTTGGGACATAGGGACCCAAAATGGATTTAGGAGATGGATGAGAGGAATGAATAACTGGGGGATTAGCAACTTTGGATGCCATTGTGGATATTTATTTTAGATGCATTACATCTTTTTTCTTTGGGATCCACATCATCTTCGCTTTAGCTTTGGTCGGCCTTTGTAGCCATTGGTATGCATTAGATTTGGATTTTTGTTTGTTGGGCCTTTGTGGCCATGGGGATGTAGTAGATGTTTCTTTTTCTTGGCTAGGCCTTTGTGGCCATAGGGATGCTTTAGATTGTTTGATTGGATTTTTCTTTACTTGAGCATGTCATTTAGACTGGACATGACAATCTTTGGATTTTTGTGGATATTTCCCTTTATACATATTTGATATGGCATCCGAATTGCAAGAAGCATTGGAAGGAATATGAGGGGCTATGTGGGATGGAGGAAATATGGATGGAGAGATGGAAGGAGATTGGTACATAGGATATGTGAGAATGTGCCTTTCTTGATCCTGACTAGGGATGTTTGGATTTTGGATGGACTGAGTAGGATGAGATGAGGGATGATATTTTGGGATGTAAGAGCCCAAAATGGATTTGGTATGTGTTGGATATATAATGGTAGATTTTGGGACATAGGGAACCAAAATGGATTTGGAGAATGAAGGAGGAATGTGATAGGTTGTTTTGGGTTGCAATGATGGAGGAGGAGGAATAGCATTGTATGATTTGGAGGGTTGATGGAAAGATGCAATGGTGGTCTTGGAAGGATGCTTGAATTTAGCTTTAGCTATACCAATATTTTTGGAGGAAGTGCCTTCATCGGATGTGTGACCGATTCCACATGATTTTAGATGTTTCGTATCCTGAATGGGTTCTAGATTTCCTTGTTCATGAGTGCCTAGGCCTTTTCCTTGATAATTCCATTTCTTGAGCATTTTATCCAAACAAGGATATTTCTGACTTGGGGAATATGATAAACATCTAGTTTCTGGTTCTGTGGCAGACGATATGGAACTTATTACTTCTTCTTTAAGTGGGCTACCTTTGACAAATGTAAGTGGACCAAGAGGATATATTGATGGTAGCTGGATAGTTTGATTTGGAGGATCCTCGAGTGGAGAGGATGGGATGATGGTATTTTGAATGGGATTGGGAGATGGTAATGGATCTTCAGATAGAGAAATTGGGATGATAGGATCTTGGGTTGGAAGATTTGGGATTGTGGGATCTTGGATTGGAAGATTTAGGATGATGGAATTTTGGATTGGGGGTGATGGAAGCAATAGATCTTGGATTGGATCTTGATTTTCTTCTACAAGTTTTTCAACATGCTTTTAGACAAGATTTTGACATGATAGGATTTGTGTGGATAGAGTGTTGGGGGATGTATGGATGGACTCTTTAGATGGAGCAGATGGAAGGATGGGAGATTCAACAACTATGATGGTAGGAAGAAGGGTTAACTTCTGAGGCTCATTGAATGTGGTTTGGATAATGCTGGGAGGAGGAGAAGTGGATGGATATTTTGTGAAGTCAATGCATAGGAATGACTCAATGATGCTGGGAGATGGAAGAGGATCAATGAGTGGGATATATGGAAGAATGATAATGGATGGGGGAGGTTGATGGGGCTCATCAATGATATATTCACATGAAGGATTGAGATGTCATGTCTCGTCAGTTGTAGGAATGAGATTTTTTGTTGGCTTCCTTGTGAAACTCCTTGGAGACTTCTAGATTGAAGGAGGTGATGGACTAGAATGTGTAGAAGATGGGGAGCTAGGATAGTTCACACATGGAGGTGAAGCAAAATTTTGTGAACTTTCTTGGGGGAATGATGGTGTAGATGAGGATTTGGAGGATGGTGGGATTAGATAGTTCACATAGGTAGGTTTTGATGAAGTTTGAGAATTGTATTGGCTATTTGATGAGGTAGGAATGATGGATTGAGGTACATGATATGAAGTAGATTGAAGGATGCATTCTTTTTGTGGGAGGGGATTTGTGGCAATGCAGTTTAAAATAGAAGAGTTTGGATTTAGATAGGATGGTGGATTAGGGTAATGGATTGGTAGACTAGGATTTGGGATTTGAAAATGATTTGGAAGATAAGGAGATGGAGGATTTGGATAAGGGATGGGAAGACTAGGATTTTGGTTTTGAAAATGATTTGGAGGATAAGGGGATGAAGGATTTGGATAAGGGATGTAACTTGGAGTGTTGCTATGGAAAGATGGTGATTGGGATATGACCATAGAAGGGGATGGAGATATGAAGGATGCATATGGAGGATATTTAGGTTTAATATAGGAAGAAGACGTGGATGAATAGGGGAGTGGATTTCCCTTATCAAAGGTAGGATAAGGAGTGTTAGTGGATATGCATGAAGGCATGGTAGGATAGTTTGGATGAATGATTGGATGTTGGGGGATGTTTGGAGAAATATTTCTAAGATTTTCAAAGTACACATCATGATCCACAAGGCTCTCATCATCATGATGGCTAAGGTTTTCAAAGTATGCATCATGATCAACAAGACTTTCATCATCATCAGGATAGGATGGATTGAGAGGAGAGACATAATAACTACACTCATCATAATAGTTTTGAGACATGCTGAATTGTGGATTAGTTGGATAGGGATGAAGGATGAAGGCAGATTGGAAGACTAAGGCTTAGAATTAGGTTTGGACTTGGCTCAAGATATGAGGAAAGACTGACTCTAGAGGAAGATAGAAAGGGGATGGGGGATGACCAAGATGACTCTTCTAACCTAGTATGGGAGGATAAGACTAGATGCAAGGTGATTGGAAGACCATGATTTGGGAGACTAGGATGAAAAGATTCTAAAATTTTTGGATGAACTTTGGATTTGAAGGATTTGAAACAACAACAAGGATTGATTATAGAACTCTTCACTTTGTGTTTGTTCAACAGATGTTTTTCACTAAGTCTGAAACTTCAAAAAACACATCAAGTAGAAACTACCTAAGGGAAGGTGAGTATCAAAATCCTTTCCCATAGCTTGATACCCCTAAAAGGGGATACATATGGTGAGTATCTTAAGGTGATCAGGTAAACCCCTTGGATCAGTCGTTGCACAAGGATTTTGATACCTTCAGATGTAGATAAGGTAGCTTCTATTTTATCAAGTTTGTAGTTGTTCCATGGAGTCCTCCTAATCAGTTTGTATGCATGTGACTCACTTAAGAGCCTAGTTGACCATGCCAAAATAGTAGGGATTATCACCTACCTCAGGCTACCATCAACACACATCACTCGAGCTTGAGGGGATGTAAGCAAGAGTTTTCTCAATGCTTTATTTCTATACCGGTCAGGGAAGATACTTGTTTGAGGTTGTTCTCTAGAGAGGAAGTGCTTTTCTCCTTGGACATGCCTCTCTAAAAGTGAAACAAGTGAACTTGTCTGAGTTCAAGTGTTTTACGTTGCTTATTTTAACAAGGATTTGTAGAAATGGGAAACTCCTAGATGCACATCATGAAGATTCTTTTCCCAAATTGATTTAAGTGTGTTTGAATTTTGAAAAATTTTGAAGACACAAGTGTTTAAGATTTTTATTTTTTCTTTCTCTCTTCAAAAAGTAAAAAATTTTGAGCGATTGCAAGTACTTTATTTGGGCATTCAAGATTGAGTTTGCGTGTTGCTTTAGAACTTTGAATTGTGATTTGTTTTGATTTTTAAGCCATTCAAGATTTTGTTTGTTTGAACTGAAGTTGAAAGAGAAAGGAATAGAGATTCTTTTCACTACTTTAGTTCATTCAAGAGTGTGTTTGATTTTCAAAATGAAAATGACTTCCTTGGACTTTGGTTCATTCCTTTAGTTTCATTCAAGATTTGTTTATCTTTTTGCTCAATTTTTAGATCCAAAGGGAAAGTTCCTAGATTAGTTTGATGCATGAATAATGAAATGCATTCAAGATTTTGCAACATGAAGTTTGATTTTAGCCAAGAACAAAGCATTTAGGATTGTTTAGAAACACTTAGGACTGATTATGGCTGTTTATGATGCAGGAGCATCTCGGGTCCTTGGCAATCTTGTGTCACCAAAAATAATTTGGAGTTTATCTATGTTGCTCGGTTCCTACTTTGACCAAGTTGGTTGATAGTTGGTTGATTTCCTTTGGTTACTGAGTGTGGTCGATTATCTCCTTGATGGTCGGTTGTTTCACCGACGCTCAATATTGCCTGTCTGCTACTTAGTTATCTTGCTCACCGACGGGTTTAGTTTTAATTTCTATTATGGCCGACTTGTGCATTTATATTGGATCATAGATTTAATGTTGGAATCCATCATTGGGAAGTATGTGGTCCTAGATCTAACTATTCCTTCTATTGATTATGGATCTGAAGGCCGGCTTAGTTCAGTAGCTTCTTGTATAAATGTAGTTATTGGTTTAGAGTTTAGAGGCAATTTTCAAAAGAGGAATTTTGATAGAAGTTAGAAGTAGAGATTTTGGTAGATCCTTGCATGTTGGAGGACTTTTGTAATTCATTGTAATATCTAGCCCTAAGTGAGAAGGCTTTACAGCCCAGCATGTATGGTTCTATTCGATGAAAATATATGAAATATTCTGCATTCTCTCTCTCACTGTTGTTGTTGTTTGATTCCACATGTGTTGGGAAGGCTTGGATCATTAGGGTGTGCCATTTTTGGACCCTCTTACATCCTTGTCTTGTGTCAAGTGGTATCAGAGAAAGTTGAGATCTTGATCTAGGTCTATGGATCTAGGTTTGTAGGTTCCTCTTGAAGCCCTAGTTGATTATTGTGGGGTAGCAAATTGTTATTTGACTTGCAATTGCAAAGGGTTGTCAATATGGTTCATGGGAGGTGAGATGCAGATCCAAGATTGGAAGATATGCTAAGGAAGATTACTGCTAGGTTAGAAGCTATTGAAACAACCCAGAGAAGATGCAAACATCTTGAAGATGTTGGTGATGATGAAGTTGAGGAAGAATAGGCGAATGCAGAACCTTCACCTGTTATGGATCAAGGTGAAGAAAGATTTTTGAAGGCTTTGACAAGTTTGAAGTCAACACCACATTTAAATTCTCCTGAGTATGGTGGAAAGCTAGATACTAATGAATTGGTGGATTGGATCACTGAGATGGAAAAGTATTTTGAGTATGAAAACATCACTGAGGACAAGAAGGTGAAGATTGCAAACACAAAGTTGAAAAGTCACACATCCTTATGGTGGGAACATCTATAGCTCAATAGGAAGAGGAAAGGAAAAGAAAAAATCAAGGTATGGAATAAAATGGTGAATAAATTGAAAGGAAAGTTCTTACCTTGTGATTATCAGAGTAACCTAGTTCGGCGAATGCAAAGTTTGAGACAAAAAGATAGCTCGATAAAGGAGTATATTGAGGAATTCTATAGACTAGATATCAGATCTAGACATGATGAAGATGATGTGGAAAGAATCGGTAGATACCTAAATGGTTTGAGAGTTTCCATCCAAGAGGAAATTAGTACGCTCAAGTTCAAGAACATTGAAGAGGTTTACCAATTTTGTTTGAAGGCCGAGGAGAAATTGAACAAGAGACATGAAAAAAGACAAATTTGGACAAAGGCAAGACTGGGTGGAAAGGTAAAATTTCATCTAGAGGTAGAGGTAGTAACTACCGAGGTGGTTATGGTAGAGGAAGTTTCTGAGGAACTTGTTACAATTGTGGAGAAGAAGGACATAGATCTTTTGAATGTACACAAGCTAGTAAGAAGGTTGGTAGCAGTAGAAATGCTTTGGTACAAGAAGAGTCACCGAATGAACTTGAGAAAGAAAATAACTTGATGGTAAGGAGAGCACTATGGAATGAAAGCAAGAAGGAAGATCCAGTAAGGAAAAGTTTTTTCAAAACCAGATGTAGAGTTTCTGATAAATTTTGGAAGCTAATCATTGACAGTGGTAGCTCGGAGAATCTGGCATCTGAAGAGATGGTCACAAAATTGCAGTTGGAAAGGTTGGTAGATTCGAAGCCCTATCAAATTTCATGGATCAAAGATGAGCATACACTCCTGGTAAGTGAACAATTTTATGTGAATTTGAAGATTGGAAAGTACTATGATAAGGTGTTATGTGATATCATGCCTATGGATTGTTGTCATATTTTGTTGGGTAGACCTTGGCAATATGATAGACATGCTATATATGATGGGAGATTGCATAAGTATACTATTGTGGCTAATGGAAATAAAAAAATCTTGTTACCATTGATGGAAGAACCTGTTAGTAATGTCTGCACATTTGTAAAAGTTTGTTTGATGGAGGGAAGAAAGTTTGTTAACTCTTTGAAGAAGAATGATGTATGTTTTGTTGTGATCCCTAACAAACCATGTAAAAAAATAGAGGATAATGTCCCTGAGGAGATTGATAAGTTACTCACCAAGTACAATGATATAATTTTTGATAATGTACCTAATGGTTTGCCACCAAAAAGAAGTATTGATCATTTTATGGATCTAATCCCTGGAGCTAGTTTACCAAATAAGGCACCTCATTAGTTAACACCTACTGAGAATAAGGAATTGAACTGAAAGATTCAAGAGTTACTGGAGAAAGGCTTGATTAGAGAAATTTTGAGCCCTTGTGTAGTACCTCCTATATTGGAACGGAAGAAGAATGGAGAATGGAGAATGTGTATTGATTCGAGAGCAATCAATAAGATAACAATGAAGTATAGGTTTCCTATACCAAGAATGGATGACATAATGGACAGTTTGACTAGAGAAAAGTATTTCAAAAAGATTGATTTGAAAAGTGGGTATCATCAGATCAGAATCATAGAAGGTGATGAATGGAAGACTACTTTTAAGACAAAAGAAGGTTTGTATGAGTGGTTGGTTATGCCTTTTGGTTTAACTAATGCACCGAGTACTTTTATGAGGCTAATGAATGAAGTTTTGAAGAAATTCTTGGGTAAGTTTGTGATTGTATATCTTGATGATATTCTAATATTCAGTAAGACCAGAGAAGAACATTTGTTGCATGTTAGACAAGTTTTGTAGATATTGAAAGAGGAAAAGTTGATGATAAATCTGAAAAAGTGTTCATTCATGAAAGAGGAGATTCTGTATTTGAGATTTCTTATTTCAGTTGATGGTTTGAAGATGGATCTTGAAAAGGTTGAAGCTATTTTGAATTATCCTACACTTGTGAATGCTATTGAGGTAAGATCATTTCATGGTTTAGAAAGTTTTTACCAAAAGTTCATAAGGAATTTCAGTTCAATTTGTAATGCTATGACTGAGACTATGAGAGGAGACACAAGAGAATTCAAGTGGACACATGGAGCTGACAAAAGTTTTGAGACTTTGAAGAAGAAGGTTGCTGAATTACCTATTTTGGCATTACCTAATTTCAATAAGGTATTTCAAGTAGAATGTGATGCAAGTGGAAGTGCAATTGGAGCTGCGTTGAGTCAAGAAGGTAAACCTATTGCTTTCTTTAGTGAAAAGTTGAATGACGCTAGAAGGAAATATTGTATGTATGATCAAGAATTCTATGCTATTGTTCAAGCACTAAAGAAATGGAGACATTATTTGATATCAAGTGAATTTGTGTTGTATACTGATCATAAGGCTTTACAATATTTGGGTAGTTAGAATAAGTTGAATCAGAGACATATGAAATGGGTTGAGTATTTGCAAAGTTACATATTTGTGATAAAGCATAAGAGTGGAGTCACTAACTGAGTTGCTGATGTATTAAGTAGAAGAAGATCTTTGATGATTGAGATGAAAATTGAAGTTCTTGGTTTTGATGAGATGAGAGATTCTTATGAGTTTGACCCTGATTTTTCTGAGCCATGGAGAAAGTGTAGAGCACCAATTCAAGATAAAAAAGATACCAAATGGGATGAATATTTTATTTAGGAAGGTATGTTGTTTAAAGGTATTTAGTTGTGTATACCGAGAGGAGTAATGAGAACCAATCTGATAAAGGAGAAACATAGTAGTGGTTTGGCTAGACATTTTGGTATTGATAAAACATGGAATTTGCTTAAGGAAAAGTACTATTGGCCGCAGTTGTATAAAGATGTTTAGAAATTTGTGAAAAGTTGTGGAATTTGTCAAGTTGCAAAAGGAGTAAGCCAAAATACTAGATTGTATACACCAATTGCTGTTGCTAAGAAACCTTGGATTGACATCAGTATGGACTTTGTTATTGGCTTACTGAAGATAGTAAGAGGTAATGATTCTATATTTGTTGTTGTGGATAGATATTATAAGATGGCACATTTTATACCATGTAGAAAGACATCAGATGTAGTACATGTTGCAGATCTTTTCTTTATGGAAATTGTCAGATTGCATGGATTATCAAGGAATATTATCTCTAACCGAGATAGTAAATTTGTTGGATACTTTTGGAAAACCCTTTGGAAGAAATTTGGCACTGAGTTGAAATATAGTTCTACATTTCACCCACAAACTGATGGATAGATTGAAGTTGTGAACAAAATTTTTGGAAATCTTTTGAGATGTTTAGTTGGAGACACACCGAGTAATTGGGATTCTATGTTGGCACAAGCAGAGTTTGCATACAATAATTCAATGAATAGGAGTACTAGAAAGACACCATTTGAGATTGTGAATGGCACACAACTAAGAGGAATATTTAATTTGAGGGACATTGATGATGAGAATAAGAAAAGTGCTGAAGGAGTAAAATTTTTGAGTACATGAAGACATTGCATGAAGATGTGAAGCTGAAGCTGGAAGACAATAATCAGAAATACAAAGACAAAGCTGATAGATCAAGAAGATATAAAAATTTTGATGTTGATGATGAAGTGATGGCTCATTTGAAGAAAGGCTGATTTCCTATTGGAACATATGGGAAGCTGAAGATGAAGAAGTTTGGACCTTGTAAAATTCTGAAGAAATGTGATAGTGGAAATGCATATGAGATTGAGTTACCTGATGACATGGACATATCACCTATTTTCAACATTGCTGATTTGTATGAGTATCATGAACCTGATGAAGAAGTGACAGTACCAACAAAATATCCTAAGAAGCATAATGATGGAATTGAACAGATTTTGAAGGAAAGAATTGGCAAGAGTACAAGAGGAAAATAGTATATGGAATATCTAGTAAAGTTAAATAATAGACCAATGGAAGATAGTTCTTGGATTTCACAATCTGAGTTGGATGCAGCTCGGACTAGACCTACCAAATGATTCAGAGAATCATTTCAAAATAACCCCAGGTGTCTGATGTAGGAGCATCTCAGATCCTTGGTAATCTTGTGTCACCAAAAAAAATTTGGAGTTTGTCTGTGTTGCTCAGTTCTTGCTTTGACTGAGTTGGTCGATTTCCTTTGGTTACCAAGTGTGGTTGGTTATCTCTTGGGTGGTTGGTTGTTTCACTAGCACTTGGCATTGCCTGTCTGCTGCTCGGTTATCTTGCTCACCGATGAGTTTAATTTTAATTTCTGTTGTGGCCAACTTGTGCATTTATATTAGATCATGGATTTAATGTTGGAATCCATCATTGGGAAGTGTGTGGTCTTAGATCTGACTGTTCCTTCCATTGATTATGGATCTGAAGGCCCACTCAGTTTGGTAGCTTATTGTATAAATGTAGTTGTTGGTTTAGAGTTTAGAGGTAGTTTTCAAAAGAGGAATTTTGATAGAAGATAGAAGTAGAGATTTTGGAAGATCCTCTCATTTTGGAGGACTACTATAATTCATTGTAATATCTAGCCCTAACTGGGAAGGCCTTACAACCCAGCGTGTATGGTTCTATTTGATGAAAATATATAAAAGATTATGCATTCTCTCTCTCACTGTTATTTTTGTTTTCTTCTGCATGTCTTGTGTAGGCTTGGATCATTAGGGTGTGCCATTTTGTGGCCCCTCTTGCATCCCTATCTTGCATCATTTTAGGAACTCTTTAGAAAACATTTTCAGATTTGTTCCTAGATTGAATGAAACTTGAAAAGCACTTAAGATATTGCACATGAAGTTCAATTTGGTTAAAAAGAATGCATCAAGTTTTATTTAGGACCAATTAGGATTTTTTTAGATTTGATTAGAAACCTTTTAGATTTGCAATGCAGATTTTGAGGTTCTTTTTATACTTCCAAACCAAGGAACATTCCTACTTTGCATGAATGCATTCTAAAGTACTAGATTTGCATGATTGAAGTTCATTTTAGCAAACATAAAGACTTTAGGGATGATGGTAATTTCTTTTAGGACCAATTAGTAATATTTTAAGTTTTTTAGGATTGATTAGGAACAAATAGTAAAGATTTACAGATTCTTTGATTTTAGGCACTCAAGAGTTGTGTTTAGTGTTCATTTTAAGAATCCAAATGAAATATTTGAAGTCCTAATTGGTCAAATGAGTTGATGAGACTTAGGGCCTTAGTTATTTAGTGATTTTGATTCCTTCCAAGGGTATTTTCAAAATATTGTGTTAAAAAATTGAAACAAGCAGTCAAAAAGGCCTAAAAAACCCCTAGAAACCCCCAAAAACCAACTTTTTCCTTGGCTTAAAGCCTTACAAGACCTCACTGTTTTCCATATGAGTAAACAAGGGAAGTTTATTTGATGATTATTAGTCATATGAGTGATGGGTAGTCCTAGTAAAAGTAAGGATGCCCCCTGGTATGAGTAAACAAGGCCAAAGGGTCAAAAAGGCCAAAAACAAGCCAAAAATGGCTACTAGGACCCCATACGAGTAATGGGTGGTCCTAGTGTGAGTAATTATTCTTGCTCATATGATAATATAATTATAGGGAGTTCAATCATATGATAATCCTCATAGAATAGGATGAGATATCTGAAAACTTGAGTTTTTTGCTTGGAAAACCCTAAAAAATACAGTTTCGAAGGTGTGTAGGGTCCCACCACATGTGCCAAAATGTGATTAGTGAAAACATAATATTTATTGAAAGGTGTAGACATATAAAAAATTATTTTATGAGAATATTCCTAACTTATTAAGAAAACTATTTGCAAAGACACTCAGATAGAGCTTAAACGGGAGCACCCTATCACCGTTTGATTTTCTCTTGCTTTAGGGATGTGGGTGTGCTCTCTATTCACATGGAGAATGTCCCTAATGATGATTATGGGGGATTTGGATCATTCAAGGACCATGGACACTCTATAATGGCACAAAAATCAAGTATTGAAAACCTGATTTTCCCCTAGAGCCCAAGGAGCCAAAATGGAGCTAAGATGTAGATTAGGCTACATGATGCTTATGCTAAGATTATGTTTAGACAAAAAGAGATGTGATATGATGCTATATGCTATGAAATACAATGAAATAAACTAGTTTTAATCCATTAGGCTAAGCTAAGATGTGTTAGAAAGCTTGAAGAAAATAATGAAATCTAACAACTAGGATTGATTATGCTAAGTCTAGAAGTAAATGAGCATGATAACAATGCATTGAAGATAAAAAATAAGCTAATACTTTGGTCTTGGAAGGAGGAGTATTTATAGGATTTGGGAAGGGCTTGGGTTAGGAAGAAGACTTAGGGTTAGAGTCAGGGTTTGGGGTAGAGTAAGAGGTATGGTAAGGTTTAGCTTGGGTTAGGGTTGCTCACACATGTGTGAGAAACACTAGGGAAGTGTGCAAGGGGAAAAAGTGTGGAAGGAGAGACATGGGTCTCTTTATGAGGCTGTCAGAAGCCTTAAAGAGTGTGGATGAGGCTTTAATGATTGTGTAAGGCTCATTAAGGGAAGGGTTTGACAAAAAGTCAATGAGACTTGGAGTAGATTAGGAAATGTAGGAAACATCTCCTAAGTAGGTTTAGGAAAGGTTTAGGGAAGATTGGAAGGGTTTAGGAAAGGCTAGAAGGTTCTAGGTTTTTGAGGCTTTAAATAAATATGAAATTTATTTAGGGATTGTGACATCATCTATTGAATATTGATTCAATAAAGATAGGAAAATTATTTAAATTTGATTTAAATGCTTTGGGGAGGGATTATTTAATTAAATATGCTTAATCAAAATAAAGGGATATAATGGCATAAAAATATATTAATTAATTAAATAATTAATTAATTAGTAAATGATGATGTCATTAGGGGTTTTCAGAAAATAAAAATTCTTTTATTTTCTAAAGGATTTTTAGGTGTCTACACATATTTACTTTTTTTTTGAAGGAAAGTAAAGAATTTTAAGAATTCTATAAAGTATTGTAACACTACTTCACCTCCCTCTCAGTGTTACCAAACCCTAACAATCACTTGCATCAAAAAACTATTATGTTCTTCAATAATACAGCTTGGGATGATATCAATAATCTTAATATTAGTTTGTCTCTTCAAGGTATCTCCTATAAAATATTTAGAGAAATAATCCACAACAGTCTTCTTAATATCCTCTGTGTCTGTTAATGTGACACCATTAGTATATTTAATAAAAAAATATCCTATTATGTGCTCTATGTTGCTTCACTAACTTATGGAAAAAAATTGTATTCTTGTGCCCCTCTCTTAACCAATTTTCCCTAGATTTATGTCTCCAAAAAACCTCTTCTCTAGCCAAAACCTTTTTGCATTTTTTAGTGAGATCTTTCTTCAGCCTATAGTCATCCTCATCCATACCCATTCTAGTGATTTTATAATTTAGGATACTTAATTACTCTTCTAATTTCAGTTTATCCTCAAATATATTCCTAAAAACTTCTCTATTCCACACCTTAATCTTTTCCCTTACAAACTACAACTTCTTAAAGAAAATGAAAGATTTATTACCCTATTTAGTAGGAGCTTCTTTCCACCAATTAGTTAGTAGTTCTAGGAAATTATCAACCCTTAGCCACATTAATTCAAACCTAAATTGGGCTCTTTCTGGAGTTTCATCCTCTTGGATATGGAGACAGGTTAGAAAATGATCTGGGCCTACTAGGGGAAAGATCTCAGCTTGACAAAGCCAATTAGAGTCTTCCCATTCCCTAGCAAGTAGGAGCCTACCCAATTTTTTATCTATATTAAGAAAACTAGTCCGCTGATTAGTCTGTGTAAAATATTCATTCCTCAACATGACCTCCATCAACCCATTATTTTGCACAAAATCTAAAAAATATTTATGACTCTATCCCTGCCAACCTTTGTAACCCTATTTCTTCACAACCCTCAAGAAAACATTAAAATATCCACCTAAAACAACCAACCTTCCTTCATATTTGGTAAAGAGCCTTGAAATTTCATCCCACACTAATTTCATTTTAGCAGGGTTGTTAGGACCATAAGAATTGATAGACAAGAAAATTGTAAGGAGTTGTTTAGATATTACCTTTGCTAATTGCCAGTGTTGACTAGATTTTAGATTCTACAGATGAATATTGTCCAGGTTCCAAAGTAGACCCAAACCACCAAAAGCACCTTCAAAGCCTACCCAAGCACTATGCCACTTGTAGAATATATTTTGGAAGTACTCAATGTCTGAAAAATTAATCTTAGATTCCTGTAAAAAGATAATATGTGGTTTCATTTGATCAAGACCTCTTCTAATAAAAAGAAACTGTTAGGGGCATCATAGCCCCTAACATTCCATGATAGGATTTTCATTTCTTTTGGGAGGGGGCATCTGAGTAGCCCCATCCTGATCTCAATAGCTTGGTTTGGTTACAAGAACTACTTGCCAAGGATAACTTTATGTAAATAGACTTAGGTCCCCTCTTATTCTTTTCTCCCTTTTCTCCCAACTTAGGTTTAGATATTTTAGACTTTGTTTGGTCCACATTTCTTTTCTGTGAATCTTGGTTCCTCAAAGAATCCCAATTCAAAATCAGATTCAATTATGGTTCCTCCACTATCCCTAGAAACTTTGAATAATCTTTAAAGATGCCTAATAGGTGAAATTTTAACATCCTTATAAAAATAATCCTTCTCCAGTAGGTCATCCCTAAGAGGAGATTTTGGGGTTCCTTCTACAAACTAATTCTTGATAATTTTCAAAACATTGGGAGGCTTGAAAAACCTATCACTCCATTCTATTGATTCATTGGAGGCACCTTACGGTTCCCCATAAGTGTTAGGAACAAACTCAAAGTCCTCCTTATGATCAATATTGGTAGGATTTCTTGATACCACCAATTTTGTAGTCTGTGAGTCTCCCCCTGGTTTTGTTTTCTAGAAGAGGCTCTATATTAGTGTATACTTGCAAGGGAATTTGCAAGTATGGGGTCTCCTTCACCATCTATCTAGAGAAATATTCAAATTGATCCCCCAGGCTGGGATGTTTAGATTTCTCCTCTAGCTAACTAATCTATGCTAACCAAATATCTATGTCTTCTCTAGGATTTCATGGAGCCACTCTCAATTCTTCAAAAACCATCAACATTTCACACCTTATCATATCCTCAAGACCTTTAATTCATTTTAAATCTATAATCTTGAAAATATCATAAACCAACCTATTAGCCTCCAATATTTTCCCTTTTATTGAAACACTGACATGCTCCTTTAAAGGTTTCCCATCAACATCCATCTCAATATCAAACATTAGCAGTTGATGCCATTCACCTGTTGAGGATCCAAACATAATATAGTTGGGAAGCTCATGAATTTACTCCATAAGAACCAAGACCCTTGGGTAGCATGAGAAATAATTTTCATCCAAGGCTTCTTCCATCCTAATGAATGTGCCCATACTATTTCCAATGGTTCGAAGAGTGTCTTCTACCCAATATTCCAATGCAAGATTATGTAGCTTTACCCAAACTAACAGATCTTTAACTTTCTCCTTGTTAGGAAAAAAATTAGGAGAAAGGTCTCTAATATAGAGGCCTCTTACCTCAATAAAAGAAGGGCCATTATTTAAGACCCAATCTTTCTTCTCATTGGAGGAATAGGTAATTACTTAAGACAAAACCATTTGGTAGGGTTTTAAGAATCCAATCTTTACCATCAATCTTATTGCACCATTTTTTAATCTTATCTACTGAAGGCTACAATCCCACCCACTTAACCAAAAAATATCTATCAGCTAGGATAGAAAATGATTCAACCCATTTCTTATTATCTATTAAGATAGAGGAGACAAATCCATAAAATATATTTCCATTTGTCAAAATAGATGAAGAAGTTCCTTACTGGTTATCCATCATCAGGGTGAGATTCATCAATGACTCCTTAGGGATTTTCGGTCTCCAAAACTTATGCACAATAGTTTGAAACTCAAAGGTCTTATTCTGAATGATTACATTCCCTTTCTTCTGCTTTACATTTTCCTAGCCCCTACCATGCCTCCTAAGAAATTTATGATATGAGGAGTTCAGATATCAATCCCAACTTCTAGTGAGGCTTGACCCATTAAAAAGTGTTTAGAGGACTCTCTATGTTCTTCTGTTAAAGGGCCATCTTCCTTTAGATTGGTAGGGTAACCATCACCTCTGGGATTGGCCATTTTCCCCTGTCTTTTTCCATCGTATCCTAAACCTATTCGATCTTCACAAACTAGTGCCTCCATTGCTAGGTCGATTTGACCGTTGCTCCATCATTTCCTGTTACACACACACACACACACACATATATATGTATATATGTGTATATATATACACATATATACACACATAGATATATATATACATATATACATATATATATATACATATATACATATATATATGTATATCTACATATATATATGTAGATATACATATATATATGTATACATATATATATATGTATACATATATACATGTATACATATATATATATGTATATATGTATACATATATATATGTATACATGTATATATGTATACATATATACATGTATATATGTATACATATATACATGTATATATGTATACATATATACATGTATATGTATACATACATACATGTATATGTATACATACATACATGTATATGTATACATACATACATGTATATATATACATACATATATGTATATATATGATGAAGGGTGCTCCCCTTAATACCACAAACACATAACAGATATAGAGAAACAACAACAATATGCAAGAACAGAAAATTGGCTTCTTATTATCTCCACAAATGTGGAATTACAAACTTTCAGAATTACAATATGCAAAGCCACATGGGCATTCCCTTACAATATTCTGTAGGACAAAGCCTTGAACTATTACCCAGATCTACTACCCAGAACTATTCTGAACTGCCTAAGACAATAATACAGCCTTCCTTATATAGGCAATTTCCACCGCCCGAGAAGGTTCCAAAAATTTAGCCCTAAGGGCTGACCAAACTTAGAATTATTTTATTTTTCAATTTATTACATCAAAGCCGGCTCAAAATAACTTTTGAAACCCGAACAAAAATTTTGAAGGAAAATTATTTTCTGCCATTTCAGGTGACCCGACCTTTCGGAGACCATAAGTCATCACCAGTTGACCCGATTGACTATTATAACCCCATTTCAAAAATGCCACGAAGCGCTCTACAGGCTTGACTAGCGCAAGAACTCGTCACCCAAATTTTTGACCTCATCCGGGGCCTCTAAAGCCTTCAAAACTAAGTTTGAAGTTTCTATACCCTGCTACCAATACC
>BSBK01008521.1:0-170000 GCA_027943335.1 Chamaecyparis obtusa
CACATATACATATATATATACATATATAGATATATACATATATGTATATATACATCTATAGATATATAGATATATGTATATATATATAGATATATGTATATATATATGTGTATATGTATATAGATATATGTATATATATATGTATATGTATATAGATATATGTGTGTGTGTATATATATATATAAATATATGTATATATATATATATATATGTATCTATATATGTATATATGTATCTATATATGTATATAT
This sequence comes from Chamaecyparis obtusa, assembly GCA_027943335.1. Taxonomy (NCBI): domain Eukaryota; kingdom Viridiplantae; phylum Streptophyta; class Pinopsida; order Cupressales; family Cupressaceae; genus Chamaecyparis; species Chamaecyparis obtusa. Next base: position 252 of record BSBK01008521.1, read on the forward strand.
ATATATATATGTGTGTATATATATATATATGTGTATATATATATATATGTATATATATGTATATGTATATATATGTATATATATATATATATATATATATATATATATATATATATTATATATATATATATATATATATATATATATATATATATATATATATATATATATATATATATATATATATATATATATATATATATACACACATATCTATATCTATATCTATATAATTTTGTAGGGTGAACCCACAATAGTGGGTTACACTTTTTTGCCTGAACGGATACTAAACTCTACATTTTGAGAAAACATTTTAGATTCAGATGCATATTGCCATTGAACCGTTTGAAATCAGAGGATGAAGTAAATTAGAGTCTTTTAGGATTTTCTGTCTAGATTCTACACACACACACACACACACACATATATATATTGAATTTATTTGAATACTTTTTTCTTTCTCCCATGAAAAATGGTATGGTGCTGAAAACATCATTTTCAAATAGTAACATTGTTTTCATAGAGCATAACTTTTTTTTGTAAAATAGATATGAATGTGATTCTTTCAAATTTATTTTCACAACATCCATATGGAGGGCATGCAATTGGTTTGATGAAATTATCATGATTATTCCATATTTTATTAACATTTGAAGTTGACTAAACCATAATTTTGACATACCTTAACTACATATCTTATAACTTGTGTATTTATCAAATTTTTTTTTTTTTTATAGAAAGTAGACTTGAATACGGAGGGCACTATTATTTTTGAATTTTTTTTTCCTTTTTTTACTAATTTTCCTTGGACGTCATTTAATTAGAGGTTTATATTTAATAAAAAACCTACATTCGATTAACGTAAAAAACCATACTCATAATAAATTCAAAAATAGTCGAATATATAATCGTTAGAAATCTATTTCCAAGTACTTATTGTATGCAAAAGGACATCTTCTTATTATCCCATTTCATCACTATGCTTGAGGCTTGAAGCCATGAAATTCTCAGAATTTCTTCATAGCTTGCAACCATGGCCTAAACCAGGTACTTTCAATAGAAATTACTTTTGATCAAAACTTTTGGGTTTCGATCGAAAGTAATTTCATGTTTAGTGCAATTTTTTTCCATAACTAAACTAATTTTTATACAAAGTAAGTTAGTTTCGATCGAAAGTCAACCTTAACTTTCAATAGAAATCTAGGTCAACCTATTTGGTGTCATTTCGAGTTAATAACGATTACATATAAGTAAATGTATATTTTTTCATTTCATTAATCTGAAAGATGTAAAATAATTCACATTTAGGAGATGACATTTTGGCACAAAAAAATTTTCAAAGTTGTGATGGGTAATAAAAAGAGAAGGCTAAACAAGAGTACATGACATTATTCAGAAGAGGCTGAACAAAAACTAAGTGAAGAATCACGAAAAAGATATTATCATAGCAAACAAGGTATGTCTAAGTTGTTTCTCTCTAGATATTTTAAGTTGATGGTCAAGACTTGTCTTAATGTTCATCATGTAAATGTGATATTGTAATACCTAATTTTAGAGCTAAACCTAATAAGACTAATTATTAGCAATTAGGAACTATTAAGACTAATCAGTGGTCTAACTAGACCTGTTAGGACAAAGTAGACCTAACTAGGACCTATTAGTCCTACCATTTAGACCTATTAGGACTTGTCAGTCTGACCAATTAGATGTATTAGGACCTATTAGGTCCAAATAGACGTAACTAAACCTAGCTAGACCTATTAGGACCAATTAGTTAGGTAACTAGACCAATTAGGACCTATTAGACTTAACTAGACCTAACTGTAGACCTATTTGGTCCTATTAGACCAATTAGGACCAATTCAACCTAACTATCTACCTAACTAGGACTTATTAGGACCTATTAGACCAACTAGGACCAATTACCTGAACTATTAGGACCTATTAGGATTAATTAGATAGGTATTAGTCCTCGACCAATTAGAGGTTTAACTATTTATTAATTAGACCTAACTAGACAAGTATTATGACCTATTAGGACCTATTAGACCTAACTAGACCTAACTATGACCTATTAGTACCTATTAGACCTAACTAGATCTAACTAGGACCTATTAGGACTAATTAGGACCCAATTACACCCAATTAGACCCAATTAGGACCTAATTAGACCAAATTAGACCTAATTAGGACCTAATTAGACCCAATTAGACCTAATTTTACCTAATTAGACCTATTAGAACCAATTAGGACTAATTAGGACAAATTAGAACTAATCAAGACCTAATTAGACTCAATTATAACCAATTAGGACCTAATTAGACTCAATTAGAACTAATTACATCAAATTAGGACATAATATGACCCATTAGAACCAATTAGGACCTAATTAGACAAGTAATTAGACTGATTATACTCAGTTAAAAAAAATTAGGACCTAATATGACCTATTAGGACCCAATTAGACTTAAATAGACTAATTAGGACTAATTGGGACCTATTATGACCTATTATGACTTAATTCTAGACCAATTAAGACCAATTAGGACCTATTACATGGCCAATTAGGACTAATTAGGACCAATATAACCTATTAAGACCTATTATGACCAACTATGACCAATTAGGACTAATTAGGACCAATTAGAACTAATTAGTACCGATTAGAACTAATTAGCACCTTAATTAGACTCAATTAGACCCAATTAGAACCAGTTAGGACCTAATATGACCTATTAGAACCAATTAGGACCTAAATATGACCTATTAGAACTCATTAGGACCAATTAGGACCTATTATGACCTATTATAACTTAACTCTAGACCAATTAGAACAAATTAGGATCTATTATGACCAATTATGACCAATTAGGACTAATTAGGACCAATATGACCTATTAGGACCTATTAGAATCAACTAGGACTAATCAGGACTAATTAAGACCTAATATGACCTATTAGGACAATTAGAATCAATTAGAATCAATTAGCACCTCATTAGACTCAACTAGAACCAATTAGGACCTAATATGACCTATTAGAACCCAATTAGACTCAATTAGAAAAAATTAGCACCTAATTAGACTCAATTAGGACCAATTAGACCTAATTAGGACCTAATTAGACCCAATTAGACCCAATTAGACCCAATTAGACCCCATTAGACCTAATTAGGACTAATTAGGACTAATTAGAACCAATTAGGACTAATTAGAACCAATTAGGACTAATTAGACCTAATTAGACCTAATTAGACCTAATAAAGACCTAATTAGACTCAATTAGAACCAATTAAAACCAATTAGGACCTAATATGACCTATTAGAACCAATTAGGACCTAATTAGACCTATTAGAACCAATTAGGACCTATTATGACTTAATTCTAGAATAATTATGACCAATTAGGGCTAATTAGGACCTATTAAATGACCAATTACGACCAATTAGGACTAATTAGGACCAATATGAGCTATTAGGATCTTTTATGACCAACTATCATGAATTAGGACTAATTAGGACCAATTAGAACTAATTAGGACCTACTATGACCTATTAGAATCAATTAGGATGAATTAGGACCTAATTAGACTCAATTAGACCTATTATGACCAACTATGACCAATTAGGATGAATTAAGACCAATTAGAACTAACTCAGACCTAATTAGACTCAATTAGAACCAATTAGGACCTAATATGACCTATTAGGACCCAATTAGACTTAATTAGACCAATCAGGACAAATTAAGACCTCTTATGACTTATTATGACCTATTATGATTTAATTCTAGACCAATTATGACCAACTATGACCAATTAGGATTAATTAGGACCAATTAGAACTAATTAGGACATAATTAGACTAAATTAGAACAAATTAGAAGCAATTAGGACCTAATATGACCTATTAGAACCAATTAGGACCTAAATATGACTTATTAGAACCAATTAAGACCAATTAGGACCTATCATGACCTATTATGACATATTATGACTTAACTCTAGACCAATTAGGACCAATTAGGACCTATTATGACTAATTATGACCAATTAGGACTAATCAAGACCAATATGACTTATTAGGACCTATTAGGACCAACTATGACCAATTAGGACTAATTAGGACCTAGTATGACCTATTAGGACCCAATTAGAATCAATTAGAACCAATTAGCACTTAATTAAACTCAATTAGAACCAATTAGGACCTAATATGACCTATTATAACCCAATTAGACTCAATTAGAACAAATTAGATCCTAATTAGACTTAATTACAACCAATTACGACCAATTAGGCCCAATTAGGACCCATTACATGACCAATTATGACCAATTAGGACTAATTAGGACCAATGTGACCTATTACGACCTATTATGACCAAATATGACCAATTAGGACTAATTAGGACCTAATTAGACTCAATTACAATAAATTAGGACCTAATATGACCTATTAGAACCAATTAGAACCTAAATATGTCCTATTAGAACCAATTATGACCAATGAGGACCTATTATGACTTAACTCTAGACCAATTATGACCAATTAGGACCTATTATGACCAATTATGACCAATTAGGACTAATTAGGACCAATTATGACCAATTAGGAATTATTAGGGCCAATATGACCTATTAGGACCTATTAGGACCAACTATGACCAATTAGGACTAATTAGGACCTATTATGACCCATTAGGACCTAATTAGAATCAATTAGAACTAATTAGCACCTAATTAGACTCAAGTAGATCCAATTAGGACCTAATATGACCTATTAGAATCTAATTAGACTCAATTAGAACAAGTTAGCACCTAATTAGACTCAATTAGGACCTATTAGGACATATTAGACCCAATTAGGACCTATTACATGACCAATTATGACCAATTAGAACTAATTAGGACCAATGTGACCTATTAGGACATATTATGACCAACTATGACCAATTAGGACTAATTAGGACCTAATTATACTCAATTAGAACCGATTAGAATAAATTAGGACCTAATATAACCTATTAGAATGAATTAGGACCTAAATATGACCTATTAGGACCTATTATGACCAATTAGGATAAATTAGGACCAATATGACCTATTAGGACCTATTATGACCAACTATGACCATTTAGGACCTAATAAGTGTGTGTGTGAATTTTGTACTTAGCTGTAGATATAACACTTTAGTAAAACATTAGAGGTTAGCAAAAACCAAAATCTGCAAATAAATGAAACTATGCTAACCAGGTGATTTACTTCCCTCTAGTAGGTGCAAGTATGATGTTCTCAGATTGGAATCAAGATCAGTGACAATGCAACACCTAAACAAAGGATTTAAAATGATGAAAGCAATGAAATATAAATGCAAATTAATCTATTTTTTTTATTTTTGATGCAGCAGGATGAAAAAGTGTATGAAATTAATCTAGAATGAAATTGAAATGACATGAAAATTAATCTAAGAATTATATGAATTGATATGCAAAGCTATGAAAAACTATGAATTGATCTCACAAAATTGCCTGTCGCAAAATCTTTGTTCTTCAGTTATAAATTCGCCAAAGTAATTGTGCAAATTCAAGAGATGTGAGATTGAAAGCTTGAGGGATCTATTATGAAGATTTGAGCCTTGTTTTTATAGAAATCTAGGGCTTGAGGATGCATTGAGAAAAGCCATAAATTACTATTGATAAACTTAGGTTGATTTTTGAGTTAACAAGAAATTAAGAATAAATAAACTCATAAAATCATGCAAAAGCAATTTTTATCTCAAAATAGAGTTTTAGTTCACTTTTTCAACTCATCATCAGATGTTGACTTTAGAACGTTAACAAATTAAAATTAGTAGTTGTTTTAAAGTTGACTACTTTTTTTGATTGTGCATGATTTAATTATAAATTAATTAAATAAATAAAGTGATTTATTTTCCACTTAACTAATTTTAAAATTAAGACAATTGATTTATGGGTTAATCAATTATTAAATCAAACTTTACTCAAAAACTATATTATCAAATATTGACAATTGACTTTAATTAATCAAATATGAATTTAATCAATTAGTCATAATATTTTTGATTTATTCTCAAAATTAAATAATACAATTAAAAATAAATAGAATTAAATTTAATTAAGTAATTAAGTGGCAGTATTAAATCTGATTAATTAAATATTCAGAATATTCAATTAATCAAACTTTAGGATAAATAAGATTTATCACCAAATAATTATTAAATTAAGAATAATTATGATAAATTAGGAATATTTCTAGGAATATTCCCCAATGCAGAATTTAGGATAATCAATTAAATTTGATAATGTGTGGATGTGCCTTAGGTTAGGACTTTTGTATCGATTTCATTCGATTTGAAGATGTAGGAGGTTAACGAACCTATAGCCCATTTTTGGGGTATTACATTTTGGCCCTCTTTGAATTACTGTGCCAAGCACAGTGGTTCAAAGATAGTCTATGTATGATAAAGATATTTGAGATTGAAATTGATTTGAAAGATGAACCGATTCTGAGACAGAAACTGATTAAAAGATTTAAAGATGCAAGATTTAGGTCTTGGTTGACCAAAGATAATGTTAACTATAACAACAATGAACCGATGATTATGAAAAAGTGCCAAAATGCCTAATTCTAAACCTTATGATTGTCAAGAAGTGAGTGACTGATTCTAGACCTAATTGTCCAAAGAGAATCATATTGGTATCACATCTTGAACCCATCAGTTACGAAGAACCAAGGAAATAACACTAATGAACCGATGGTTATGAAAAGCTAATACAGTTTACAAGATAGATTAGGATACCAGATTGATATGGATCTCGATGAATCTGATATGCCCCAAGCAATGATAGGTTTTCCCCAAGTGACGAGGTCTTTTGATGAGTCAACAAATAGATGTGGTTTTTGTCTTGATTACTGAGGAAATAATGATTATAGATTTAGATTTACAGACTTGAATGATGTGCAATAACATGCCCCCTTCGGGATTAAAATTGAAATCTGACAAGAAAAGTTAGCATTATAGTTTAGAAGCATGTTAATTGATTTGAGGAGTGGTTGTACACATTCGAGAACATGTTCTACATCATTTAGAGGTCCTAGAGACCAGGATTGACTAGGTTAAACCATGAGTTGACCATAGTTGACCAAGTTGAAATTTTGATAGTTTGATGTAAGATAATCAGTTAAGTTGAATTCTAGATTTCTGTGATGATTGAAGGTCGATTATGCATGAAGTTTACAATATAAATGATCTCAAATTTTGATTTTGATCCCGAAAAAGGATTCTACTTACTATTTCGTAGGACATATGAATATTGATTTTATTTTTGGAATGTCAGATTAGATATAAGCACCAAGGCACAAATGCCAGGATGACCTAAATATCATGTCAATTTTGATATAGTAATTTGTATAAACATCAGAACATAAAAAGTGATGATGACCTGAATATGCCTTTCATTCAAACACAACAAACAGTCAAGAGACCATTCTAAATCTAGTGTGAATTACCCGTAGTGACCCTTTATCATTCACATCCTTAGGCAAGATCATGTTTCAGGATAGGAGAAAGAACTCACTCAAAAAGACAATAATTAGATCAAACTTCTTTGAATTTTCTAGGTATCAATGGTCGAGGTACACATGGCCATCCAATTCGAGATAGAGGATCTTACAAATGGACACCATTTCAATCTAGAATTTCCAAAGTTGTTAGATTTTCACATACAAGCAGAAGACAAAGAAAATATTATGCCCCCAATCATCACTCTCTAAATCCTGTAAAGGACATCATCAAAGAGCTCAAAGGACATAATATGCAAAAATCTCAATGCTAATTAGTCATGGGATTTCAACCTCAATAGGCAGTACCACTTCAGACCCATAAACTAAAGCAAAAGGTGTAGCCCTAGTGGGCATTCTAATACTTTTTTTGTAGGCCCAGAGAGCTAGATTGATCATGAGATGCCAATCTCTTCCTATATTATTAACTGTACGGTGCAAGATTTTTAATAGATTCTTATTAGAAGCCTATGCTTGTCCATTCCCTTGAGGATAGTAGATAGATGACCAATGTTGTATAATCTTGAATTTGGCACATAGATCATCTAAGTCTCTATTCTTGAATTGTCCACCATTATCTGTGACTATAGAGTGTGGAATACCATACCGACATATGATGTAGTTCAGAATGAACATAGAAATTTGCTTGCCGGTTTCTTGAGTCAAGGGGACTACTTCTACCCATTTTGTAAAATAGTCTATAGCTATTATGATATGGCTATGTCCATTAGAAGAATGAGGATGTATGGATCCTATAAGATCAAATGCCCATTGGTGAAAAGGCCATTGTGTAGTAAAGGGAATTAGATCTTTCCCTGGAGCATGAATTAAGTTACCATGTACTTGGCACTTTTGATAGTTCTTAGCAAACTTGATAGCCTCTTTTTCCATTTCAGGCCAATAGTACCCAACCCTAATAAGTTTTTGAGATAGTGTTAAACTGTTCAAATTTGAGCCACATATACCCTTGTGGACTTCCTCTAAGACACATTGAGACTATTCCCATTATAAACATCTAAGTAGTGTACCACCTAGACCTCATTTGTATAGATCATTACCAATGATGACATATTGGGTTGCATTGCAGATAAGGTATCATTTCTGATGGTGATTGAAGGTATTAGGAATGAGTTGGTCTTAGAGATAGGAGAAAAGGTTTTTATATTGAGATGAGTCATGGCCAACAATAGTGCAGATCATGTGGGTTTTTGGGGAATCATATGCAAGGTATGATTGTGCTTCCACTAGGAACTCATAGCATAGCTCATGTTCAAGCTACTATAATAGAGTAGATGCCTTTCCATTTCATTGGCAGCCTTGTTCTCTATTCTAGGAATTTTCTCAAATGTGATAGATATAAAATACTTCTTTAGGTAATCTACCATTCTTTGGTATGGAATGAGATTTTCATCTTTCATTTGGTACACATTATTGAATTGATGGATAACAAGTTGTGAGTCCCCATGAATGTGTAACTCTGCCACTCTTGACTGGATTTCTATTTTCATACCATTAAGAAGGGCTTCATATTCAACAATATTATTTGTACAAGGGAACTTCAATCTGAATGCTTTTTGCATTGAGTAATCTTGAGGAGTGATAAACAATATGCCTACTTCGGATCCATTCTATGTATAGGTGCCATCGAAGAACAATTGCAATTCTCTAGAAGAAAGATTCATGATAGAGGAATCTGGGAACTCTATTTTCTTTGGTGTATCATCAAACATAGGTGCATCTGCCAATTGATTAGTAATAACTTGTCCTATGATAGCTTTTCTTTCAACATATTCAATGTCAAATTCACTTAAGAGCATGACCTATTTGGCTAATCTACCCATGAGGGAAGCTTTGCTTAGTAGGTACTTTAGTGGATCAATCCTAACTACCAAATGAGTGGTATCAACTAACATATAATGTCTTAGTTTCTATGATGCAAAGATCACAACTAGACAAGCTTTCTCAATCATGGAATAGTTATCATATGCTACCAATGTTCTACTGATATAGTATATAGCTCTTTCCTTCTTGTTCTCATCATGTTGTGCAAGTAATGCCCCCAGTGATGTATCTGTAGCGGAGACATATAAGATCAATGGCTTCCCTTGTATAGGAGGCATCAAAATATGACGATTTGATATATATTTCTTGATATGATTAAATTTCTTTTCACATTCCTCATTCCATGCAAGGGTCACACCTTTATGTAATGTCTTTGTGAAAGGTTGTGATATTTCTACTAGCTGAGATATGAAGTGTCTGATAGATTGTACTCTCCCTTGTAATGTTCTCATCTGACTAATGTTACTCAGGGGTTGCATCTCCATTATAGCCTTTACTTTAGCTGGATCAACTTCAATGCTCTTCTTTGAAACTATGTATCCTAAGATCTTTCCCAAAGTGACACCAAAAGCACACTTCTTAGGATTTAGTCTAAGACTAAATTTTTCCATTCTATCCAATATCTTGCTCAAATAATTTAGATGTTAAGCTCTTATCATAGATTTTGCTAAAGTATCATCAACATAATCCTCCATAGTTCTATGCATCATGTCATGAAAAATAGATGTCATAACTCTCTGATATGTAGCACCATCATTTTAAGCCCAAATGGCATGACATTCTAGTAGAAGGTACCCCATGCACATGTGAAAGTAGTTTTCTCTTGATCCTCTAGAGCAATTTTTATTTGATTATATCTAGAGAAACCATCCATTAAAGAATACATCTCAAAATCCACAGTCATGTCCACTATCATATCAATTTTAGGTAGTGGAAAATCATCCTTAGGGCATGCTTTGTTCACATCTCTAAAGTCTGTGCACACTCTGATTGATTTATCTAGTTTAGAAATAAGTACAATATTTGAGATCCATTTAGCATAGTCAATAACACAGATGAATCTAGCTTTTAATAGTTTCTCTAATTCAACTTTGACCAAGAGTGCAATATGTGAATGCATCTTTCTTAATTTTTTCTTGATAGGTTTGATGTGAGAAGCTATAGATAAATGGTGCATTATAAGATCAGGATCCAACCCTAGCATATCTGAATATTTCCATGCAAATTTGATCTTCTTCTCTCTTAGGAATATAGTGAATTTTTTATTTTCTTCTTCTCATAAGGATTGTGCTACATGGATCAATTGTGGTTCCTCTATTGTACCCAAGTTGTTAGATTGAGTGGGCTCAATTAGAACTAGAGATCTGTCCTGTAAATGACTTAGAAGGACATCATATATCTCATCCTTAGGTGCCTCAAAGAGGTTTTTACCTTTGGATACATCTTTTATTTTTACTTTTGTAGGTTCTGAGACTACCACAAAGTGGTTCTCACCCTTACAACTCCTTTTCTTTTTCTTTTTATTCTTATTCTTTTGACTAAGATACTTGATGTTTGACTCCATCATGCTAATGCTCGATTCACTAATGGAAGTCTTCATAGGCTCAACTACATTTAGGTAGCAAACAAGGGCATAGTCATTTGGGAAAGTAAAGATACCTTGTCTCAAATTCATGGAAGTTTGGTCAATAATGTCAGGATGTTGGATAGTCAAAGTGGGAAAAGATTGGGACATAGTGTTTATAGATATGGATTTTTCATCATTGGTCCTAACTCGACACTCAAGTTCGAAGGTGATATTACAACTCAAAAAGTTCAATTTTTGAATAGGCTCAATGTCATTGTGGGAGTCCAATTCATCCATAGGTGGATCAGACTTGTTAAGTTCATTATTTTTCTCTAGACTTACATTGGCTTTAGGTGCATATTGGTGAATAACATCAATATGTTTTTATGTGATAAGCTCATCTTCCTCTAGAATGACTTGCCATTCATAGTCATTTGATTCCTCATCTATGCCTCTAGGAAAATTGAGAACTTGAGTAAAATCAAGGTGAAACCCCAAGAAGGGTTACCCTCATATTTTGATTTAAAATCATACTCATGAGAATTTGTCTTAGAATAACTACCACCTTCCTCTTTATCTATTTTATTATCTTCGAGATTAGCTGGTTCTTGTGGTGCAACTATCTCTTATTCTATAGTAGGTTCTCGTGTGTTTACTACATTGATTATTTTTACTAAATCATCTTCAGCTTCAAGGAGGTCTTTTATCTCTTTAGGAAAATGCTCATAAGGAATGAGCTCCTCAGTGGTGTCTAACTCATCACTATCAGACTATTTTATTGTTTCCTCCTTTGGGTCAATCTATTCTAAGACATGCGTGGAGTTCTTGCTAAGATAGAAAAGGCTTCTTCTTATATCCTAGACCTATTGTATCCTTGTTGGTTCGACCATGGTGGTCAAGAGGTGATAGAAGACCCTTACCTTGTAGTCCTAGAGATCCTTTTCTAGTATATCCCATTTTGTGATCAATTTGTCCCCTAGTCCATATGACTTCTGAGGAATTCTTCTTGAAGTGGAGTGACATCTCTGGACTGACTGAGAGTTAGATTCCTCTTTATACAACCATGAAAGCACAACTTCATCTTCCTCAAACTCTTGTTTAGATACTTGTTCTGGAACAAAGCTTCCATTGAATAGGACTTGGGATTTTTTACCATTAGGTTTCACTTTGTCTGACAGTTACCGATAAGACTTAGGGGACAACAGGAGAGATGTGAGAGATAAAATAGGTTCCATTGTGTATTCTCCCATACCATTATCTTTTATTTTCACCTCTTTTGCATTGTCTTCCATCTTGGATGTGGATGCTACATCTATTTGCTTAGTGGAAGATTATCTATTATAAGGAACAAGTTTATTTGCACCTTCTTTCAATGCATTGCAAGTTGTAGATATGTCTACTAGAATGGTCACTTCTACTCCTTCATAAGGAAATTTCACAAATTGATGGTATGTAGAAGGAATAGCTTTCACTTCATGTATCCAGGGTCTCCCTAGAAGGATGTTGTAAGCCAAAGGTAGATCAAGAACTTGACATGTAGTATCTCTGATTACTGGACCTATTTTGATAGGTAAGACAATGGTGCCTTTAGAAGATCTTTCTTGCTCATCATATGCTTTGATAGTTATCTTCTTTCTAGGATCAATAGACATTTCTAAAAATCCCATTTGTGTGATCAAGATAAAAGAACAAATGTTTAAGATAGTGCACCCATCTATCAACACACATTTGAAGTGATAGTTTTGGCTCAAGACTTTAATATGCAATGGCTGATTATGTGGATGACTCAATGGCTGATTATTTGTATGCTGGAGTTGTTGGACAATACTATATGATGTAGGCCTTGTGTCTTTAGGATTTGAAGATTTAGATGTAGCCTTCTGTTTAGAAGCAGATGAAAGATTGAAAGGCATCTTAGGGACATTGGATGAATCTAGGATTTGTCCTAGAAGATGCACCTGAACTTGTGATTGAGTAACTATGTTAGCTGATTGATTTTCTCTATCTCTTCATACAATTTTGATGACATTGCAATGCTCAAATAGACATGGTTCAACCATATTGATGACAACATTATTTCTAGAAGAAGAATCTTCTTTACCATATTTCTAAAATGGCTCCATGAATGCTGTATGATCATTATTGCTTTTATGATTGTCAATCGTGATTTCTCCATTATCAATTTTGTCTTGTATGAGGTGTTTCAAGCATACACATTTATTGGTTTTATGACCCTTATTATGATGTAAGTCATAGGAATCAATCTCTTTCCACCATTTTGGTTTAGGTTCAGGATCAAATGGTCACATCTTAGGCAAGTAAATGATGTTGTTAGCCAACAAATTTTTCATGGTAGATTCCAAGGACTCTCCAAGAGGAGTGAATTTGTGGTTAGGATCTGTAGCCCAAGGTTTTTAAGAAGATGACTTCTTGTTAGGTTTTGATGCATTAGCTTCAGAAGATTTGATGGCTTGGGTGCCAATAGTGAGATTAGTAGGTGCCTTAGAAGGGGCACATATATTATCAACAATGCCATCTGTGACAATGCCTTTATTCTTGTTCCAGTTTTTGCCTCTATCTTTAGAACTACATCCAAATTCATACTTGTCCTTTTGAAGTGATATGTCTCCTTTTTGCACAAGTACTTTCTCAATTTTTATTGCATTTTCTACAATATTATCAAAGGATGTATGATTTTGCATTTGCAAGTGGTAGTTGAGTTCTGGAACAAGATTGTTGATGAAGATTTCCAACTTCTTAGTTTCTAGAATGGGTCTAGCATACAGAGAAAACTTCTTCCTCCATCTTTTGAGAAAAGTTAGGAATGGTTCTCCTAAGTATTGTTTTAGATTACAGATGTTGATCATGGTGACCGGATGCTGGATGTTATAGGAGTATTATTGATAGAATAGTTTGATTAACTCCTCAAAAGTTTTGATAGTTGAAGGCATTTTTGAGAACTAATGAATGGTTGACCATCCTGGAGATTGAGGGAAAAGATGCATTAAGTAAGTTGGTTCATGAATGAACTCCATAGATTGAGTACAAAATTCTGTGACATGATCTTGAGGATCAGAGTTTCGATCATACTTAGGTATCTCCACTCTTTTAGGGAATGGCGGCATGTACAAGTCTTTTTCAAGTTTGTTAAGTTTGACTTGCATGGCATGCATCTATTTCATCATAGCTATGATTGGAGTTTCTTCCTCATGTGTAATGATATCTTCAACATTAAATTTGGGAGGAAGTTTAGCCCCTTGACGAGCTAGTTCTAGAAAGTATGTTTCTCTATCTTCCTTCAAGAAATACCTCATCATTTTCTTGAAGTCATCATCATTTTGATATCGAGCAATTTCAGAAGGTGTGGGTTCTTGATCCGCACCATATTGAGAGTGATGTCCTTGAGACCCATGATGTGTCCCTCCATGAGACATGTTAGGAGTTTTAGGACTCGCTAGAACAGATTGATGTAGAGATTTTTGATTGACCCCTTGGATTGATGGAGGAGGGGGTATGTAACTAGTTTTTAATTAAAGATTGCCAAGACCATCATCTTTGTAAAGACCTAAATTATAGAGTTTGTCAAAGGTTGGACCCACGTGAGTAGATAGAGGTAAGGTATGAGATGCTTCTCTGGATTTCTTGTGTGATGAAGCTTGAGTTTCCACCATTAACCTTGGGTGAAGCAAGAGAGCAAGATGAAGACAACTAAAGAATGACTTGATTCAAGAAGATCGAATGACGCAACCTTGTCAAGATTGAATTGATTGAAGATTAGATTTGGCATAAATGAAGGATAATATGCCATAGTAGTATGGGTAGATGCCCAATAGATGGTGGGCATGAGCTCTCAACACTTAGCTGTTTTGTAAGAAGACTGAATTTTGAAGATAATTTTGACAAGGTTTTGACACAAGATGAAAAAGACTCAAATCGATAAATCAGAAGGCTAAATCAGACCCAAGAGACCACCTGAGGAAAATGGATGGATTTTTTTTAGGTTTTTCTTTGTTTCTAACATAACGATTTGTTTGACAGAATCTAAAAGTAGGTTGGAAAAATTGGATTTCTAACAAATTTTGGAGTTTTCTGACAACTTTGACTTTAGATTTGGTATGAGGTTTGAAATTTTAGGATGATTTTTGATGCCAGAAAGGATTTTTGCTTTAGATTTGCAATTTTTCAATTTTTAGAACCAGTTTGTTTGCAAGTTTTTCTCTGTTCAAGTTTGCAGATTCATGTAATAGTTTGGGATCATTCATTTTCAATAACCAAGTAGATAACAAACACGCAGAACATCAAGCAAAGGGAAGAAATCAATCGTCTAAAAATAATAAACAAGGAAAAAAGAAACCTTGTGCATGAACAAGCAATAGTGACTTAATGTGCTAATCCCTAGGAATGCTACTTGTGTATGTTCCAAAAGGTTTTTCAATAATGCACATAGTCCTAGAAAATGAAAAATTTGGCCTCGCTAGGATTTGTAGTAATGGTTTGACTCTGTAACTTTTGTGATCTCAAGAGGGTGAACTCCAATCTAGGTGCACTGGGGTTTTGACATAGTCCAAGAATTTAATCAATCAGGAGCTGCTAGGGAGATCTGAAAGCCCAACAAGAGACCACACCTATGAAGATTTCTTCCACAAGGACATTTATATAGTGGTTGTTGCTATCACAGTGAAAATGGCTATTACGACTTGAAGTTTTGTCCACGTGGTTGACCCAATTAAGGGAATGTCAACTATGGTTAACCCTCTCTAAAGGTGACTCACAAAATATACCACAAGGGAATTAGATCAGATTCAAGGACCTGGGTTTTTGGTACTATCCAAAAAGGAAGTAGAGCATAATCCCCTAGCCTCATCACTTCACCAAAACAAAGTAGATAGATTAATCTCACATGCTAAGACTAAAATTATCTCACCAAGAGCTATGATTTCAACAACTTATGGTCTATCAATCTCTCTAGAGAGGGAATGTATCAATCAAAAGCTGAGGATGCAAATCAAGGGAACGTGAGACAATCTCAGTATCCTCCCTACCTACAAGGAGGTCCTTCATCAAAAAGAGATTCACATGTAAAAAATTCAAAGAAGCACACTCTCTCAAGATCATCCACAAATAGTGTTCATAGGGCCTAATTACTGTGTAACAGATATGCAAAAAGAAAATCTATGTTCGTTTTAGAGCCCAAAATTGAAGTGTGAATTATGAAAGTTGTAAAGGCAGTCAAGCTTGACACAAGAGAGTTTGTTTTATGTATAAAAATGAAGTGTTATAAGATGTAACAGAATACCTCAATTCCTCGCAACACACTTAGTAGATTTTACTTGTTTTAGCAATTTTTGAGCATTTGTCTTCTATCTTTTGTACCCACAAGACATACTTGCACCTGCACTTGCAAATCTCTGTTATGAAAAAATTACCTATTCTTGTACATGAAAATCACTATTATAAAAATCCATCAAAAAAGAAACACAACTTGTCAACCCCACATGGTAGAAAATTAGGTTAGTCAAAGATAATATGTCATTTGATAATTGAAAAACCTGTTGTCATAAAAAATTAGATTATGACCAGTCTGCACTAAATCAATCATAACTTTTGAAAATAAAAATGAAATTAATCTAAACCAACTGAAAATGAAAGCTAACTCAAATACCTTTTCATACATATAAATTTTGGATCTGTATCATTTCATTTGTGCATGTACCAATAAAAACATCAGTCAAATTTCATAAAATCAGGTTCAGACCAATCTTCACTAAAATGATCATAACTTTTTCAAATCAAAACAAAGTTAGTCCAAAGAAATGAAAAATGAAAGCTAACTCAAATACCTTTCCATAAATATAAATTTTGGATCTTTATCATGTCATATGTGCATGTAGCAATAAAAACATTAGTCAGATTTTATAAAATCAGGTTCTGACCAGTCTTCACTAAAATGATCATAACCTTTGCAAATAAATAAATCCAAACCAATGGAAAATGAAAGCTAACTCAAATACATTTCCAGAAATATGAATTTCAGATCTGTATCATACCATATGTGCATGTACCAATAAAACCATAAATCAGATTTCTAGAAAAACAGCCCAAAAATTTATCACAAAACTCACAAAAGTTAACCTTTTGGCCGTGGGTTCGAGAAAAATGATAGAAATTGATATAATAGAATGGAAACCCATTTCAAGGCCCCACGGTGGGTACCAAAAATGTGTGTGTGAATTTTGTACCTAGCTGTAGACACAACACTTCAGTAAAATATTACAGGTTAGGAAAAACCAAAATCTACAGATAAATGAAACTATGCTAACCAGGTGATTTACTTCCTTCTAGTAGGTGTGAGTATGATGTTCTCAGATTGGAATCGAAATCAGTGACAATGAAACACCTAAATGAAGGATTTAAAATGATGAAAGTAATGAAATATGAATGCAAATTAATCTATTTTTTTGGATTTTTGATGTAGTAGGATGAAAAACTGTATGAAATTAATCTAAAATGAAATTGAAATGATATGCAAATTTATCTAAGAAATATATGAATTGATATGGAAAGCTATGAAAAACTATGAATTGATCTCACAAAATTGTCTATGGCAAAATCTTTTTTCTTCAGTTGTAATTTCACCAAAGGAATTTTGTAAATTTGAGAGATGTCAGATTGAAAGCTTGAGGGATTTAGAGAGATTGAAAGCTTGAGGGATTTAGAGAGAGATTGAAAGCTTGAGGGATCTATTATGAAGAGCTGAGCCTTGTTTTTATAGAAATCTAGGGCTTGAGGATGCATTGAGAAAAGCCATAAATCACTCTTGATAAACTCAAGTTGATTTTTGAGTTAACAAGAAATTAAGAATAAATAAACTCATAAAATCATGCAAAAGCAATTTTTATCTCAAAATAGAGTTTTAGTTCAATTTTTTAACTCATCATCAGATGTTGAGTTTAGAAAGTTAACAAATGGAAATTAGCAATTTTTTAAAAATTGATTGCTTTTTTTTATTGTGCATGATTTAATTATAAATTAATTAAATAAATAAAGTGATTTATTTTCCACTTAACTGATTTTAAAATTAAAACAATTGATTTATGGGTTAATCATTTATTAAATCAAACTTTATTCAAAAACTATATTATTAAATATTGACAACTAACTTTAATTAATTAAATAGGAATTTAATCAATTAGTCATAAGATTTTTTATTTATTATCAAAATTAAATAACACAATTAGGAATAAATAGAATTAAATTTAATTAAATATTTAAGTGGTAGTATTAAATCTAATTAATTAAATATTCAATTAATCAAACTTTAGGATAAATAAGATTTATCGCCAAATAATTATTAAATTAAGAATAATTATGATAAATTAGGAATATTTCTAGGAATATTCCCTGATGCAAAATTTAGGATAATCAATTAAATTTGATAGTGTGCAGATGTGCCTTAGCTTAGGACTTTTGTATCAATTTCATTCGATTTGAAGATGTAGGAGGTTAATGAGCCTATAGCCCATTTTTGGGGTATTACAATATGACATATTAGGACCCAATTAGAATCAATTAGAACCAATTAGAACCTAATTAGAATCAATTATAACCAATTAGCACCTAATTAGACTCAATTAGAACCAATTAGGACCTAATAGGACCTATTATAACCCAATTAGACTCGATTAGAATAAATTAGCACCTAATCATACTCAATTAGGACCTGCTAGGACTTAATTAGAGCCAACTAGAACTGTTAGGACCTATTTTGACTTAATACATGAACCTCGTTAGACCTAACTTCATTCAAAAGTTTTTGTTTAATGATGTTTACTTCATATGTAGGAAATGCTCAAGAAGCACAACCTTCTGAAGTTGGAGATGGGTCATCACCAGCTCAACAAGCCCAACCTTTAGAAGTTGGAGAAGGGTCATTGCAAGCTCAACAAGCACAACTCTAAAAATATCAAACAAGTACACATCTCTCTCTCTCTCTCTCTCTCTCTCTCTCTCTCTCTCTCTCTCTCTCTCACTAACTCTCTCTCATTGTCTTGATTTAGTCTCTTATTGGTGAATATGCATTTTGGGTCTTTCCCCTTAAGAAGTTATTATTTTTGTTTTGTACATGTAGCCTTTGATGATGAAAATATTGGACAAGGGGCATCCCAAGTTTAAGTATTCAACTTTAGAGAAGGGTCAACCCAAGGTCAAATAAGTATGTGTTTCTCTCATTAGTTTATAAAATTATTATATATTTGATATTCAAGCTTGTAAATACTTATTTCATGAAGGTCCCCTTAAGATGAGATATTAAGATATTTTTTTATTTTGTTTGCAGTGGAAGTGCAAGAAACATATGAGAATGATCTAGTCTACTCCAATAGTTGAAGAGAAAAATTAATCGTAAAAGCATAGATCATTTAATTGAAATATATGTGGAAAAATTGAGAGATTATGCTAAAAAACCCATAAATATTATGAAGAGGGCATTGAATAAAAAGTCTAAGAAAATAATGAAACAATTTGAGAATCTTGGTACACTTTAAAAAACTCAACTATTATCAATTACACTTCTTAAAGATGAGTTGAAAGAGCCATTAAAATTGTTGGTTGTAGATGCAAGTTTGAAAAATTTAAAATCATGTAACGTACAAAAAACTATTGTTGACAGTGTTAAGGAAGATTTGCATTCCATTGGAAAAACAACTAGATCTATAGATAGGTCCATTTCAAGAAGAGTGATACTGACATCTATTTTAAATAAAAACATGTCTGAAAGAAGACAAATTTCTTCACTTTCATCTCAGATCGGGTACAGTAGGAAGACAATGACACATTATTTGAAAAGAAGAATCAATTTGGATGATACTACATTGGAAGGTAATTGGGCACTAATGTGTAGAGATCCTCAGTCTGATAGGATTAATCAAATAGTTAGGAACTTAGTTACGTCATTTTGGACTGATCATACTCATCCTTCACCAAATACAAGAGACGTTATCAAGAATAGGACTAGGCCTAAGGAATATTTCTAGCACACAAAACATTGGTTGGACACCACACAACATGAATTGTATCTCTCATTTTGTAACTCAAATCTTGACATTCAGGTTGGAAAAACAATGTTTGAAAGATTAAAGCCATTTTTTGTAAAGATAAATAAATGTTTTGAAACATGTTGTTGTCAATATCATATTTAATTTGATCTCTACTATCAAGGGTTTAGAAAGATGATAGAAGAAAGTGGTGGTTATCAAAATGATTTTCCTAAACATCTAATCCAATTCATAGCATCAATCTTATGTAACAAATCAATTGATCATGAAATACCTGAAATAGATTGCATAAGAGGAACTTGCCAAACATGCGGGGATTTGGCTAAATTTCCTTTGAGACTTGAAGATACTGACATGATGAGGATGATAAAATGTAAGAGGTACAACTACATAAAGTCTGAAATTATTTTTTGGGAAAGAATCAACAAGGTTGGAATATGTAGAAGACGAGATACCTGTCGCAACATTTATAGAGAATTTTTCATAAATTGATTGAACCATACATATGTCATGTGTTTTTTGCTAAATGTTAGGCAGAACAATTCCAAATACAAAAAGAGACTTTTCCAGTTGGAAAATTTTTTTCAGTTGTTGATTTTGTAGAGAACTACTCCTTTGTTTCTCAAAAACAACTTCAAGCATAATACTACTATACAGAGTAGGTCACTATCATGGTACATGTGTCTTATCGACATGCACAATTAGGTTTGGATGGTGTTGAAAGTACATATCAAGCATGAGTCATAAAGAAATAATATCACTTTTACATTAGTGATGATAAAAAGCATGACATACATTTTGTTGAGCATTTGTTTAAGACATTTTTTGGATATTTGGAAAACAAAGGCATCGAAATTGAAAAGCATTTTGTTTTTTCGGATGGATGTGAAGCAAAATTTAAATCAAAAAGGCCATTTTAAACACTATGTAGATATCATCGATACCAAAAGATACCACATATTTGGAGTTTCTTTGAGAGTGGATATGGAAAGGGAGAGCATGATTGTGCAGGAGCTTGTATCAAACGTTCTTTAAGAAAGTATCAACTAGACTATCAAGGATGTCATATAAATAATTCTCATGGTGTAGTTGATTAAGGCAAGATGCATTTTCTGGTGCCAAATCATGATAACACATCATCACAGTCAGATCAAGTCATACCCTTGTGAGTATTATGGGAGATTAAAAGTATTAATTTTAAACATCACTTGTTGTCTAGCTCTAATTTATGTATGTGTGCTTTAAATTTATTGATCATTTTTTGAGTTAACTCATATGTGTACATTATATATATACATGATTTTAACTTGTGTTCAATTTTTACATGTGTCTCTCTATTGTTCAGGTGTTGATAGAAGATCAATCCATGGATGTAAGAGAGTACACAAAACAAGATCCCTGCATTTAGTTATGAGTACAGATAGTAACATGTGGTCATTATACGCTAGAGATTACTCATGCTTTTGTTATGACTTCATTTTTAAAAACTATGATGAATCTATCAACCAAAAATATGGATATGTTAGTGAATGGAATTTGGTTCCAATAGATGTTAAAAACACAAATGATGAAGTTCAGGATGAAAGCTTTGATGACGTTCCATTGACTTCTACAGATTACGACCATGTTTCAAGTTTGATCAAAATTGGTATGTGTGTATTTATGTACATGTTTAAAAAGGATTCATAAACTCAATTCATAAATAAAGTTTTTTTAATTTATTTTTACAAACCTAAAATTAAAATTTTCTTTAAATGCAGTGCAATAGTAGCAGAGCCTGGAAATGTGGAAGGTGTTAGTTACTATTTATTACATTGCTACAAGGAGAGAATGAATCTGACACAAAATGAAACAAGCAATGGAATTATGTTTCCCACAAGTTCTAGTACTGTATTTAACTTTCATAGCCTGTATTAAACTTGAGTGAGGTCCAACTTCCAATTTTCTAATACATTTATTTATACGGTTAATTTCACACACACACACACACACACACACACACACACACACACACATATAAATAATATGATTTAGAACAACAGAGTGGAGGCATGAATCAGTTGTTCTCAGGTCCAGATGTATAAAAAAAACTTTAAAAACTTTTCCTTAAATCAGATCTAACAACCAAAACCAGCTCAATCATCACTGATTCAATAATAGAAACATATAACATTACAGTCCACTGTAAGGAAACTCAGGTGCGGAAACAACTTCCTACGCTAAACTCTATAGGAGAGTATTGTGCAAATTCTTATAAATCCTTACAATTTTAGATTTGTTAACTACTTTAACAAAGATATTGCAACCACATACCATGCATATAGAAAAATAGAGAATGACAAAATGATATACCCTGGGGAAACCTTTCGGTAAAAACCCTAGCACTCCAAAACCTGCACAATGTATTGATCAAAACTATTACAGCTTACAATACACTTGCAATGCAAGTTCTTTTAGAAGATTTCTAAACCCTTGAAGAAAAATCACGGCAGCATAAAATGTTCCAACAATACACTCACATCATATCTCTTCACAACCCTAAAAAGGCTTATATCATGCACTTCACTTTTTAGGGCTACTCCCAAAGATAACTGTATTAGGGTTTTACCATTCTCTGAGAAAATAGGAACCCCGAACCCCACGATTGGGGAAGAGTGTATAGTACTCAAATTTATCAGTTGCCACATGTCTTCACCTATCATTGAATCTTCTTGACATAGCTCTTATGTGTCATAGGAATCCATCATAACCATTTTAGCCATGATCTCCTTACACATAATTCAAGATGCTGACACATCAACATTATTTGCAAGAAGTACATTTTACAAAACAAATAATAAGAATAGGAATTATGCAAGGTTGAGACACCTTATTCCTAACATCCACTACCTAGCTATATCTAACTTGTAAAACATAGAAATGTCTAAAGAAAAACATTCACAAAAGAAATGACACTAGGATTTATAGTGGAAACCGAATCTGGGAAAGACCACTTTGTAACATGCTACTATTATTTTCACTCTTCTAAAGTGAGCTTGGTTAAAAGCCAACCTTGTCAAATGTTACAATACACACTGTTAGGTGTGACCCAGTTAAAGGATTTCAATCACCATGTTAAAAGTGAGCCTTGTTATAGGACTTACATACATTCCATTAGAATGAAACCTTGTTCAAAGGATTTAAACATATGACTATTAGGTTAACCTTTATTAAAAGGATTTTTGACTGTTACAATGGTTAGAAATTAGCAGCAGTATTGATCTGAGAAACATACAACCCACTTTCCAAATATTAGATCCAATTTCGTACACAAATGTTGGTTTACTAACTTTGAAACTTTTCCATCTCCATCTCTAATTTTCTCAGAACTTTTCTTCAAGAAATCATCACACTTCTCCTTCAACCTTTTCTCCTTATACAGTCAATAACATCTACTGATCTTCTAGCATCCTCTATTCACCCATGGACACACATACCTAACACTTAGGTTCCCTTAATACTTCCTCAATTAGGTTAACTCATCTTTTTCCACTCAATCTCCTTCGTAGATCTTAGGGTTAGGTTAGATTCATTGAATCTACCTGCTTTATGTTCTTCGGCTCGAACTAGAAACATCTCAAATCTCTTAAAGCTTTACAATAAAACATTTTTCAGTGCATTAAATGCTTTCAAAAAATCAATAAATAAAGTCAACATGTTTTACATAATCCAAGAATTCAATGATGTCAGCTCCAAATTTGAATTCTCTTCAAATATAAAAATACATATGCTCGGTCAATATTGTGATCAACTACTTGGTCTTCATGTAGAAATCTCAGTTATTACTAAAAATGTTTCCTCGGCTTAAACTATCTTACTCATCAATTAACTGATGTTCAGTCGACACTAGAATTTTTCTTGGCATACACTAACTCGGTCAACACTAACATCACTCGCCTTAAACATGATTGCTCTATTTTTGCTCGGTCAGCCTACCAGTTTAGTCTTCAATCTTACTAAGATAAACAATACATTGTCTCATCATTGCACAACATAGTGAAGTACACTTTGTAGTATCAAGCTAACTCAACCTTTCCTATCCCCTTAGTAACACTCAAATAGATATAGTACTTTCCTAAGTAGCAATAGTCTTATCAGTTAAGATTTGACATCAATGACAACACAATAATTGCTTCAATTGTAGTTTCCAACAATCTCCCTCTTTGGAATTAATGACAACACCATATGATATCACCTAAATAACACATGGATTACCAACCAATCCAAAACTTATCTGTCCGTCAAATTAATTTTTTTTAATATCCTTAGCTTCATTCTGATTCAGAATCTTTAAGCCTCACTTCTGTGACTGTCAGAAATATCCATATCTCCCTCTATCTTGGTTCTTCATTTCATCTCACCATCTCCTTACTTTTCCTTTCAGTGTCATGTGTTATCATCTCAGTTCATCTCCCTCTTTGACAAAAATACCAAAGCAACAACTAAAACATACATCCATCAAATGTAGATATTATCTATGTACCTCAATGTTTCTCCCTTTTTCATCTTACTTATGACTGATTCCTTGTCTTTTCTCTTCTTCACAACTCTAGGCCAGTCCTAAAGTGTGACAATCTTTTGCATCAATCTGTCAGATATTCTACTCTAGCATATTTGATGTAGTGCTCCTAGCTTAACTAGGTAGCCTCAGTTAGGGGAAGGACCCCTAATTGACTTCTTAAATACTCATGTGCTTCTTTAGTTAAAGCTTTAGTGAATATGTCTACTAATTGTTCCTTTGTATTCACATATTCCATTTAGACTTTTTTGTCTTGTACCAATTCTCTCAAGTAGTGATACTTGATTTCTATGTGCTTGGTCTTAGTATGCATCACTGGATTCTTAGAAATGTTGATAGCACTTGTGTTGTCATAGAAAATAACAATAGGTTCAGTGATTTCTTCTTTCATGCCTACCAACAATTATTTTATTCATACCAAATTTTAACAGTTTACTACAACAACAACATACTCATCTTTAGCAGTAGATTGGGAAATGCAATTTTGTTTCTTGCTCATCCAGGAGACTAATCTCTGTCCAAGAAAGAAAGCTCCACCACTATTACTCTTTCTATCATCTACATTTCCTACCCAATCAGCATCTGTATATACTCTTAGTTCAAATATTTCACCCTTTTTGTAATATAACTCATAGTCAGTAGTCCCTTTCAAGTATCTCATAATTATTTTTACTATCATCATGTGTGTTTCCTTAGGATTGGCAGAGAATCTTGCCACAATCCTACTAGCTAGTGCAATATCTAGTCTACTATGTACAACATACTACAATTTTCCAATCATGGATCTATACAAAGTCTGGTTCACTTATGCAACATCATCATTCTTAGATAACTTTTGTCCAGTAGCCATAGGAGTACTTACGGGTCTAGAATTTTCCATCGCATAAAATTTTAGTATTTCATTAACATACTTAGACTATGTAATGAAAATTCCTTTCTTCATCTAATATATTTGTAAACCAACAAAGAATTTGATCTCACCAAACATGCTCATTTCAAATTCAGTTTGCATTTCATTTGAAAATCTTTTACACAAAGCATCTTGTCCACCAAAAATAATATCATCCACAAAATTTTTTTCCAATAGGATACCTTTACCTTCTTCATCTTTCATGTACAAATTGCTTGTGTCATTTATTCTTGAAAATCCAATTTGTATCAAGTAGTTATGCAATCTCTCATACCATGCTTTGGGAGCTTGTGTTAATCCATATAGTGCTTTGTTCAGTTTGCATACCATGTGTCTTCTGTTTGGATCAATGAAACCTTCTGGCTATTCTATGTAAACTTCTTCTAGTATACCATTTAAGAATGTAGACTTGACATCCATTTGATAAACCTTGAAATCTTTATAAGAAGCATATGCAAGTAGAGTTCTTACTCCTAATCTAGCTGTAGGGGAAAATGTCTCCCCATAATCTATTCCTTCTTCTTGTGCGTAGCCTTTGCATACTAGCCTAACTTTGTTCCTACTTATTTCACCTTTTTCATTCAACTTACTCCGGAACACCCACTTTGTTCCTATAACATTTTTGTTTTCAAGTCTCGGCACCAGAGTCCAAGTATCATTCTTCTCTATCTGATCTATTTATTCATTCATTTCTTGTATCCATTCTTCATTGTCTAATGCCTCTCTAGTTGACATTGTCTTACTTCTGGTTAGAATTCTAATATATTTGTCTCCAATTATCTATTCAGGCATGTGATGTCTTCTTACATATTTTTCCAAAATAGGTTCGTCTCTTCTCTCTTCTATTTCATTAGGTTCCTCAACAAGATTTTTAGATTCAACTTCTGAATGGTTGACAACCTCTTCTTGATACTTGGAAGCATTATCTTGTCGCTCGACATGTTCTTGTTCTCTTTCAGTATTTTTTTCCTGATTCTCGAAAACCTCTTCCTATCGCTCGGCATTGCTTACCTGAGACTCGACATCAAGTGCAAGTCTATTACTTGCTTCTTTTTCTTCTTCAATATACACAAAAGATCTATAATCTTTTGGTTCTCTTTTGCTAACAACTTCATTTCTTTCTACATACTCATCAACTTTTACATTCACACTTTCCACAATTTTGTTAGTGTTAGAGTACAAACAGTTATAAGCTTTACTTTTTGTGGAATACCCTAGGAATATGCCTTCATCACTTTTAGCATCAAAATTTCCATTCCTATTGTCTGTTAATATATAGCACTTGGTTCCAAAGCTTCTAAAGTATTTAACACTTAGTGCATGCCCATACCATAATTCATAGGGTGTCAGATCTGTACCTTTCTTGATCTGTAACCGGTTAAGAGTGTAGACAGCTATACTTATAGCTTCTTTCCAATATTTTTGTGCCACATTCTTTTCAATCAACAATGTCCTTGCACAATCCAATATAGATCTATTTCTTCTCTCTACTATACTATTCTATGGAGGTGTTCTAGGTGTAGACATTTGTCTTTTGATTCCTCTTTCATTGCAAAATAGATTGAAATCATTTGATGTATATTCTCCACCTCAGTTAGATCTAAGATATTTCAGGTTCCTACCTATCTCCTTCTCAACCTTAGCCAAATACCACCTAAAGAATTGAAAAGTGTCAGATTTTTCTTTTAGAAGCATTACATGCATCATCCTGGTATGATCATCAACAAACAAGATACAATATCTAGTACCATAGTAACTCTGCACACCCATAGGTCCATAAAGGTCAGTATGAACCAAATCTAAAATGTTATCAGAAGTAAAGGATTTTCTCTTAAAACTTGACTTTGTCATTTTTCCTAACTGACATTCCTTGCACATCACATTCTCATGTTTCTTCAATCTAGGTAGACCTCTTACTTTATTCTTCTTACTTATTTCTACCAGATTATCAAATTTAACATGACATAGCCTCTTATGCCATAACCAAATGTCATCAAGTTGTGCAACTATACATGCTTCTTTAGATAGGCCAAGATAGAACAAATTACCTCTAGTCTATTCTCCACTTCCAATCAGTTCACCAGTAGCATCAAATATTTAGCTTTATTGTGATGAAATTCCACTTGGTAACCAGTGCTCTTGATCTGTGCAACAATTAGAAAATTATAATTTAGACCTTCCACCCAATATGCATTTTCACAAGAGATCTTATCAGTCAGTTCAATCAAACCTTTTCCTCTAATAGGACATGGTGCATCATTACCAAATTTTAAACTTTTACCTCTATAATGATGTAAGGTCTTGTTGGTGTTTTCAAAATGTCTTATGCTCTTAGGCTGCCAATATACCCTCAAACATATTTTAGGAGTGGTTAGTTCCAAAATATAAAAGGATCTTAGGGTAATTGGACCAACTACAGGGACAAGGCTGCCCTCTTCATTTCTGCCTCTGCAAAACCAAGGCGGGTGCACCTAACCCAGTGAAAACTATAACTTACACACCAAAGTCTGGGTTGATATAATAGATGATAGAAAGAAAGTACTAAATGCCAAGCTTACATTCATTGACACTGCATTGATATGGGGTAACAAAACCACACAACCAAAGATTTAAAACTTAAAATGGTTCTTGATTTTAGGATTTGGATTCCAGCAACTTCAATCAGTATATGTCAACAAGAGAGCTTATTCATTTAGGCCAGTGCCTCATCCATTGGGAAAAATTTCTTAGACACAAGAGATACACATACCAAAGAATATCTGAGATTCATAGCCATAAATACATTTACCATAATCCTCACTGCTAACAAAGAATCCTTATGTAGACAAGAGTAACCTCATATCCCATCTAGAGCATTATTTAATCCAATCCTAGATCAGAACTCAAGAATGAAGATACATACTATTGGGGCTCAAAAATGAGGAAGGCATTTTTGGGTCCCCTATGTGAATTTTTGCAATGAAGTGCTCTTTTCACTTTGGAAGGTCAGTTTGATGATGTTGCTTTGAGTGGTCCTAATTTTGGGCCAATTTGAAATCAAGTGATATGAGCCTTTAAACGCTTGGAACATCCTTCAGTCAGCACATTCAGTGGTTTGCAACTTTTAGTTTTCAGTTTGAAGTCATTTTGCAAGTACTCATTTTGAGTTCACTAAAACTTGCAGTTTGTCACGTGGAGCTTTTCTTGTCAGGAGCCCTATTTGGAGGCCTGCATCTTTTACCCAAGGATTGAGCCATGCAAACTGATTATTGATCTGTGATCTATGGTGAAAATGGTTCATGTGTTCCAAGTTTTAAGTTATTACGAATCCGTTTGATCACTTTTCAAGGGCCATTCTGTAGGCAATTTCTACTGATTGCATTGCTGAATAGTGTAACTGCTTGTCAGGACACTACTTTGCATGCTTATAGCTTTTTCCTAGTTGCACTCCTGATCAGATGGTTTTCTCCATTACATTGTAGGCATGAAGTACTTCTTATGCTCCAAATTTGACCCTTGTACCAATCTATTTGATGGGTTTTCAAAGGTGATTCCATTTGCAACTTTTGCAAGTTGTGTGTTGTGTTCTGCCGACAGTGATTTGTCGCCCTGTTTGACCCCTTATAACTTTCAGCCAGAGAGTCATGTGACCTTGATTCCTTTTGCGTCATGAAGCATGTTGCAAACACTTGTCCCGACAGGAGTTTCAACTCTTGATGAATCCATTGGCTATAAGTGCAACGCTATTTCCCAGAGCCATTCATAGAAGTCTGCAAGTTTCACTATGTTTTTAAACTAAATGTATGACTTTGACCTCCTGCCATTTGTGGCTCGTTGCACCTATTGAAGAAATTCCTTTTGCACTCTGTTGCATTTGTCAGATACTTCATGTGGCCAAAGTTTCAGACCTTTGCCAATCCATCTGCCTACCAATCAAATTCAATCAAAATGATTAAAATATTTGTCGTCAACTGTGTCCTGTCCTGCCTCTGTGGATTGTCAACTTCAAATTGTTCTATCTTTTCATTAGGATGTCGAAACTGAGTGCCACCAGTTGCATTGTTTATGATAAATATTGGTCTAGCATTGGTCAAATTTTCAAGCCCCCAAGCGTCATTTCATTTTTTGCCAAAATATACGCCTAGCCGGATTTTATCCTGAAGTATTTTAATTGTTTTGCATGATTAAAATTCCTTATGCCCTGGTGGAGGAAAAATCTGAATTTTTGCAGGGTTGAAGGATGAACTACAATCTTTGATTGTGCAAATTGGCGGGACCTGAAAAGTTATTTTGACTTTTTTTTTAGGTCAGTCAAAATTGCCATTTGCAGTGTTCGGGCAAAGTTTGCCAGTTGATCCGGATTGTGTTTCAAGTGCTTTCGGGCGATGCCCAGTTCATGAAATTTTTTCTTGAGAGTTTCATGGGTGAATTTTGAATGGTAAAGAAAATTTTTTAGCCGGGTCCACTTTTGGACCCGACTTCATGATTCATGTCCCTAGTGCTACTTCTCAGGAAAGGAGTAGAGTTGGCATGGTCAAAGTCTTTTTGTTTGAATGATATGGCTATGTTTCAACATTTCAAAGGAAGACTAAACATTTGAGAGGCAACATTTGAAATAAAGAAAGACTCCGACACATAAGGGGGATTCAGCGTTAAATCAAAGACCTCCCAACATTGATAAGTGAGGCCACTTGATGGATCTTCTTCATGCTCGGTGAGTTGATAAACCCATGACCAATTTTCACTTGCATTTGTGGAGGTAAAGAAGAGCATCTAATATATTCGAATCTGGCACATACAAAATAGAATCCGACACATTTAAAAAGAAAGAACTAGCATTGAAAGGGAAGAAGATGTAGTTTTAAAACATATGGGGGCAATGTTCTTTTTATCCCAATGTACATGTGGATGGAGAGGCAGTATTAATAAAAAGGACCCTACATAAGCACATAAAAACAAGGATGATTCAGTGATTTTAAAGCCAAAGAAGACCTGGCAGCGTCAATACTTCATGTCCAGTGCATTTGTTGGAGAGTCCCAGCATTAATACACACTCCCGGCATGTAACAAAGGCCCAACGTTTAAATGGGAGGCCTCTGCATTAAAGACAAAAAGGGGACCAGCATCCAAAACAAGGCTCAGCATTTCAATTAAAACTCAGCACAAATCAAAACATGCCCAGTGTTAGCAAAGACTATACCCAGAGCCATAAAAAAAAAGAAGAAGATCAGCATTTGATAAACAAAGACTAGCATCAAAACATTTCCAGCGTGGATGTTTGGAATTCAAAAGGAAACGTTAATACAACAGTCCCAGTGCAAGGTGAAAAGATCTAGTGTTGATAAAAAAAGGATAACCAGCATTTCAATTTAGGTAAAAGATGCAGTGTTAGTAAAAAAAACAAAAACCAAGCATTCCAATGGAAATTAGACCATAGGCTGCATTAATCAAAGACCAGGTTCAGCACCAAACAACCACGTGCCCAGCTTGAGGGAGGTTTTGCACAGAGAAAGATGAAGTTTTTGCTATTTTTTGTGTTGTTTCACTTGTCCCACATGTGCCAGGAAAAGTATGTTGGGAGTGTTTATGGGAAAAAACACAAATATATCATTGTAAAGCAAGGTAAAAGGGAGACTTTGTGGGATGCCTTGCGCGCGCATAACCCAAGGATGAATGCTGACGTGAATGGTGGCCCCCAGCTGGTTAAGTAAATATATTTTAATGAAATGTTGAAAGTGCAGGTCGATCAAATCTTGGGATCCATGCCCAGATCAATGGTGGTCGCTGATCCGCCAAGGAAAAGATGCTCGAAAGTTAGTATGGCAGTTCAGCGACGTGCTGACAAGTGTCACCCGGTGACATGGCTCTTCTGATGTAGTTGGGCACCAAGGTGGGCACGTGAACAAATAAAATTGTGACACTTGGCAAAGGATGATGACAAGGCAGAGCTCAAGCAGTTGGTCAGTCACCTTGGGATGCATGCCAATCTAATGGACGTCACCAAAGCACAAGATTAAAGTTGCATGCCAGTTATGCTAGCGGATAAGAGAGATGATGACACGTGTCCCGAGGTGATCTAGCACATAGGCACCCAGTCAGCGAGGTCGGCCAATCACAAAATGACAAGTGGTGGAGGATATGGCATGATGGTGATGTGGCAAATAAGGTGGATTTGTGAACTAGTCAGAATGTGACAAGTGGCATGTGGTCCCATTTTCAAATTCAAATGTCTGCATAAAGTTGATTTTTGAATTTATAAAGTTTGACTATAGTGAAAAATAAAAAATTTAAATAATAGAGGCTGCTCACGGAAAAATGATTTCTAGGTCTTATTTTTGACCAAATATATACATATTATATATCATCGTAATCATCTTAGAACAAGGAATGCAATGATGAAGTTTATTTTCAATTTTGAGATGGTTAGTAAGAGCAGTAATGGTCTGTTTCATCCGAGGTCATATTTTGAGTAGGGTTGCAGATATTTTGTAAGGATATTTCTGGAATGAAATGTAATCAGATTTATTTTCAGATATTTTGAAGAAGTTTTAGGGTTGTTAGTGTTTCCCTAAAAGGTGCCCTAATTGATATTTTCGTGTATCCCTGTTTCTATAAAGGGAATTTTGTAATCATTTTTGAGGGACTGGTCGTATTTTCTTGATACAGGAGGCTGAAAGGCAAGTGTGTATCTCCAGTCCAGGTTGTAACCATTTTTGCTTTCTGTATCAGTATTAGGAAGAAAACTTCTGTATCCTTTGCATATTGTCTATTGTATCATTGAATCAGTTTGTAATACAGGGATTTGAACCCATATACTTAATACAGTTACTCATTCTTCGATCTCTCCTTCAGTTGTTCTTGATGAATTTTTAGTTTTCTGACTCATTGCATTAGGTTACTGGTGTATGTGTTTTGTCTCTCAGCCTTGATCCAGGATCAGGTTAAAAGCCTCTGAGTCATAGATTCTTTTGGTTCAATCAGGAAGGATGTCTGTAAGCAGTGTAAAAGATGTTTGATTGTGTTTATGGCTTGGTTTCTCAGATGAATCTAGTAGTTGTTCTTGTATTTCATGTCTGTTTCAGGTGTGATGCCCAATGGATGAGGCACTGATCATGAGCTAGTATCCCCTGTACTGATACATGTGTTGCATGATTGTTTACATTCTGCAGAGAAAACCTTAATCATTACTAGTACTTTACTTTCATTTACTTTTGTGTTGTCCTACCCAGTGATGGAGGATCAATGAACAATAGGTTGTTTTGTATTCTCTCACTGTTTTCATCTGTTAAAGGATCCAATAAAGAAACAGGGGGTAGAATAAAGACTATCAGTTAAGAGTTAAATACTATTGGTTCAGGTGTACCCGCCTTGGTTTGACAGAGCCAGAAGGAGAAGAGGGAAAATCCATCCCTATAGTTGGTCCAGTTGCCTATAGATTGCCCACATTTGGAACTAACCAATCCTTAATATCCATCATAGGCATATTGGTGTCTCTTTGAGTGTAAACTCCTTTCCAGGAACCAACACATACATAAAACAATATGTAATGAACTAGAATACTCAAAGCCTACCTGACTTGACATAGAGGAGAGAGAAGAATCATATATTTTTATTAAGTATGATTAATCCTTTCTATGCATATAATCAATCATAGCAAACCATGCTTGCAAACTACAACTTAGACCTACAACTTTTTATCTCTTACTAACAAGCACTAAAACAAAGTTCTTACAACCCTAACTGAGAATAGAGCTCACCAAGCAAGAGATTATGAACACATAACTCCCAATGCCTTTGAATGATCATGAAAAATCATTTTATCTCAAGGATTGGAATAATCACTTGATGATCATTCAAAGAAACAATTCAAAATTACCTAACTCAAACAAACAGTAAATGCAGACAAGACAGGCACCAAGTGCATGGCTGGTGAGATAAAAAATCATCAACTCTGCAACTAAGCCAACCATGTACCAACTCCAAGGACAAAAAAAATCATCACAGAAGCTCCGTTAATTCTAGCTGTAGCAGAGAATGCATGTCCCACATATCAATCTTTCCTCGGTAGAGGCTCCCAAGGATGAAATATCCTACTGGAACAACTACCAAGATCATTTTCATAAAATCTCACCTGCAACCGAGTTGGAAATGACCAAAAATTGTCTTCCATTATGGCTCTTTTAGCACACTATCTCCAAACCCTGCAAAAACCCTTGAAACATTTGAAAACTAGCGGTAATGGTCACTTGATCCATATTTAAAACATGGCAATCGATCCACTTCCTCCTAGCACATCAAGTGGTTAAAAATATGCTTTAAAATAGTCAACTGGGCTTTGAAAAATCTTTTGCCATGTCACCAAACTGTCAGCCAATGAAAAACAAGCATATCAGCACCACGTAGCATCATAGACCCAGCTGACGATTTCCATCACTAAGATCAAATCAACAGTTGTCACTACACCATGGCCTTAAAGAGTGTGCATCTTATTCCAGTGGTATAATGACAACCGCAAGATCTATCGGTGCTTTAATCATCAAAAAAACTATGGCCCCACTAACAAACTGCCACCCCATCAAAGCCTCGACCAATAGGAGAAGACCATGTCATAATATCTGGCAAGTAGATAGACAACTTTTTATCGCATACAAGTCCTTCTGACAAGTTCCACGTCATTAAAACTACTCGGCCAATCAGGAAAAGCCAACTCTGCAACACTTGGCATACAGGACCCACCCTGCAACATTGGTTATTAAAGAGGATCAGATGGCTGTCGCTATACCGCCAGCTTAAAAACCAAGCATCTTCTATCAATGGTCTGACCCCACTCATGCTACGTCACCCATCATTCTATCAAATCAGAGCATGCCATGTTGCAAAGAACTGACAAGTGGGAGCTCTGTCATCTTCATTCATACTTTAGAAAATTCTGACAACTACCACATCACAACTCCTGGAAACCAATAAGAAACTGACATATCAACATGACCTGGCACTGTCAGGACCCACTGCAGACTATCTCGTCTATCCTTTGCATTGGACGGTTGTCACTACACCACAATGCTAAACCTCATGCATGTTATTTAAATGGTATAATGATGACCACATGATCCTACAGTACTTTAATCATCCAAAGAAATAGGTCCCACTGAACACATCACTTGCTCTGTCAAATCACAAACTCCCACATCGCAAATGAGTAGGCCCTTTCTTGAAATCTTTTAAAAATTAATAAGTCCCTTCAACTGCCACCTCATTTCACCTTAACCAATCAGGAGCACACATGTTAGCGTGACTTGGCACTCAGGGCCCACTACAAACATTAGTCCTTTAAGAGAAATCGACGGCTATTGTGAAAGCACAATGTTAAAAATCTGGCATCTTCATCAAATAGTATCATGACAACCGTACATCAAATTCACTCCTTAGACTGCCAACAAACCTTGAGGATGGGCCCACTTAGGATAGGTGGTGGTTTGTCACTATACCGCATGTCAAGGATTCTGACAACCGAGAGTCTTGCAGTGCAACGACAACCACATATTTTAAAGGTCTAACACTTTTCAGAAAATTAAACAGAGACTTAGGCATAGCATCAAAAATTAATAGGGGAAAATATAGCACATGTGTATTTGGAAGCTTTGTGAGCCAAAAAGTAACCCCAGAATATAACAAGGCTCAAGAACAACTAGGGTTTTTGCATTTTTGAAGGCATATGAAGGGTTTTCACCCTAGCACCTAGGGTTTCTTTAATTTTGACCAAAGTTGAACCCTTAAGATATGAAGATTATGTAGAGGGATTCAACACAAAAGCCATGAAGACACAAAAACTTCAAAATTTCAGGGGGGGATAGGAAAAATAGAGAATACAACCAACAGTGGCTCATACTTGGGGACATGTATCTCCTATAGATACAACAAGAAATATAGAATCTCCTCGAAGAGCAGACCAAACCAAAAATTTGACCCAAAAACAACCTGACTATACAGAGGAAAACCCTAAACTACTGCTCATGGAAAAGATACTTCAAGAGAAGTAAAACTTTAGGAATTGTCCATGAACAAGCAATTCCAAAATACCACCAGTCAAATCCTTCTAGACATAAGAATCTATTCCCCATTTTCTTTCAATAAGATAAAGGCCCAACCATATAGGATCAAACTTCCCATGCTTTCCTTTATCTTCTAATCTTGCATTCCACATCAGAACAAGATCATCTACTTCAAAACTTCTCTGGGGAGCCCTTCTATCAAACAGATTCTTACATTGCCTCTGCAATCTTTCATTTCTTTCATGTGCATCTCTCCTTACCTCATCCAACTAGATCAACTCATCCATTCTTACCCTCATCTCATCATCTAAGTCTTCATCATAAGCCTGGATAAACTTATACATCTGCAATAGATTATTTTGAGGTAATCTAGCATTTATCCCATACACTAAATCAAAGGGAGCACAACCTATGGCATTCTTTACAGTTACACTTTCAGCCCACAATGTAAACCATAACTTTGAGTCCCAAGCTTTCTTATTTTTATCCAATACTCTCTTGAGAATCTTAAGTAGACTTTTCTTACTAGACTCAGCTTGGCCATTTCCTTGTGGATGATATGGGGAAGAGAATGAAATGTGTATCCCGTACTACTGACAAATATCATTAAATTCTTGTGATCTAAAACACATTGCATTATCAACCACAATTACCTCTAGGCAACCAAATCGGGTAAGAATATTTTGCATTACAAAATCTGTCACAACTTTGCTAGTAACCTTTCTAGTAGGAATAGCTTCAACCCACTTGGTAAAATAGTTTGTTGCCACCAATATATAAGAATGTCCACCACTAGACTTGTTTGGAATCTCTCCAATAAAATCTATACCCCACTTCTGGAAAGGAGCCTAAACTGCAACAGGCTTGAGTGGCAAATTCCCATTAAATTTTAACTTACCAGTGAATCTCTGACATGCATCGCATTTTCTTACAAACTGATATGCATCCTTAAAAATTGTAGGCCACCAGAATCCAAACCTAAGAATCTTGTGACCTGTGGTCTTTTCCATATAGTTCCATGCACAAACACCTTGGTGCATTTCATCTAACAAGGCTTTGGATCTTTCACGTTCCAAGCATTTTAGTAACACTCCTCCATTGCTTCTCCACCACAACTCACCATGTATAATAGCATACCTTGTAGATTGCAACTTGACAGTTCTCCTCTTGTTTTCATCCATTTTAGGGGGAAGGACCAATTTCTACAAGTAACCAATAACATCCTTGTACCAGTCACAGTAATCCATATCACAAATATATGGCTTTTGTTCTTCTTCTAACATATTCACATGACTGGAAACTAAGTTTCTCCCTACCATTAACTTTGCAAGACATAAGCCTCTTATAAACTTTGTAACCTGAATGTCAATGTTAAATTCTAGGATCCTATTGATCCATCTACATCTTTTCCCTAAAACATATTGTTGTACCAATATATCCTTAACTGCAGCACTAGGAACATAAGCAACCACCTTAGCTCCTACAAGGTAACATCTAAAAGCCTTGACTGCTTTGACTAGGGCATAAGCCTACTTTTCAGTAATGTCATATTTCAGTTCTTCTGCTGGTAGGGATTTTCTGAAAAATGATATGGGTTGTTCATATCCATCTGAATTCTTCTGTAATAAAACTACGGCGACTGTATGACAAGAGGGAAAAGAAAAAATCTGCATGGGCTTACCATAATCAGGTGTTCTTCAAACTAGAGCATCTTTGATGAATTTTTTGATACTTCTGAAAGATTCATCTACTTTTTCATTCCATTCAGCCTTTGCCTCTTTTTTCAACATTCTAGATATGGGGATATTGATTTCTACAAAATTTGTAACAAATCTCCTTAGAAAGTTGACATGCCCAAAGAAGGATTGTATTCCTCTAACATTTCTAGGTGGGGAAAGCCTATCTATAGCCATAACCCTCTCAGGGTCAATCCTCACTCCAGCCTCAGACACAATATGTCCCAAGAGTTTGCCTTCCACAACACCAAAAACACATGTCTTTGGATTCAAAGAAACCCCATATTCCAAAGCCTTGATAAAAATCTTCTCAAGATGCTCATAATGCTGACTTTCCTTCTCTGAATATGCTATGAGATCATCCTAATATACTACCAAAAACTTGTTTATAAAGTCTACAAAGGCTACATCCATGGCTCTCTGAAAAGTAGCTCTAGCATTTGTCAAACCAAAGGGCATTCTAACATAAACATATGTTCCCCAGGGGGTAGTGAATGCAGTCTTAAACTGTTCTGATTCTTTGACCATAAACTGATTATATCCAAAGAAGGCATCCATCATGGACATTAGCTCTAATCCAGTAACCCTCTAAAACATATTTTCCATGTTTGGAAAACCATAATTATCCTTCAAAGAATTGACATTCATATTTCTAAAATCAACACACAGCCTAATGTCACCATTCTTTTTTTTGACTGGAACCAAGTTTGACACCCAAGTAGAATGTCTGACAGGCTTGATGATCCCAGCGTCTATCATCTTTTTGAGTTCATCATGCATTTTTGGTGCCAAGGAAGGATTCATAGGTCTTAACTTTTTCCTAAAAGGTTTGGTACCTTCTTTCAATGGTATCTCATGTTGGAACTGATCTTCTCTATAGGCTTTCAAATTATCATAAGACCATGCAAAAACATGTCTAAATTTTATGAGAAGATCAATCAATTTTTTTCTATTTCTTGGGGACAAACACCTACCTATATAAACATTTTTGGGTATTTGACTTGTTCCTAGATTTATTTCCTCCAAATCATTGATCTTATCAATAGATTTAGTAAAACAAGCCCTTTCTTTATTATCAAATGCTCTCTCTAGAGAAACCAATCCCCTTGGGATCCTATTTGACTTCAATTGCAAAACTTCTTTCCCAAGAACATTTTCTTTCCCATTTTTTATGTCAACATAAGTGCTGAAATCCATCTCCTGACCACCAAAATGAGACTCACACTGCAAGAATCTTAGTATATCCTGATCATCAAAAAATACTTTCCAATTTTCAACATTGTCTGGGATAGAAGGCCTAAACATAAACTCAATTTTGGATATCCCTACAAAAGTGATATGCTCTAGCCTTAGTGCTATGTTTGCCAATAAATCAGCCATCCTATTTTGGCTTCTATCCACCCAATCAATACCAAAAGCACTGAAACCTTCAATTTCATCCCAAACAACATTTCTATATTATTTCAGTCTTTGATTCTTTGATGCATACTTCGATCTAATCTGAGAGATTACTAACTCAGAATCACCAATCACCCTAAGATGTTTAAACCCATGTCTTGATGCTAGTCTCAAACCAATTAGTAAGGCCTCATATTCAACAACATTATTTGTGCAAGGAAACAAGAGAGTGAAAGAAAAGTTAAAAGTTTTACCATTTGGGTATATCAATAGCACTCCTACTCTAGCACCTTCCTTTGAACTTGCTCCATCAAAATATAAAGTCCATAAGACATTACCTTCTGCCATGTTTTCCTCATCATTAGCTAGAGGGACAAGCTTGACCTTTTCTTGCACCCCTTTTTCCTGAACTTGGAAAGAACCAATGTTAGTGTCCACAAAACAATTCATGTTATCATCTTCATTCTCCTCAGTCATATGTGGAGTTCTAGTTTCCCTTGACACCTTCACACTTTCTCCTTCAATGTCAAAAGTAGAAAAAAATAAGTCACATTGGATACTTCCTCCCATAGAAGTGCTCCATCTCTTAGATAATAGCATCCCATACTGTGGAGGGATATCAACCACTAGAACACTCATAGTTACCTGCTTGTTAGGAAATGCTGCTAATTTATAAGGGAAAGCCTTAATGGTACCAATAACTGGCACCTCTCTTGAGTCCATAGCTTGGCATCTTCCATGAGGTGTATCAACTTTCAGTCCTAGTGACTTCATGATCTTTGCAGGCATGACAGTATTTGATGCCCCAGAATCAATCATGTAATTCTTTAATAATTTTCCATTTATCACAAGAGACAAAAAGAAAGGATCTACCATCCCTGATGCATTATTTACAACATTAGCATCCTAATATATTTGAGGAATCTTAGAGATGATTTCTTCATTTTTACTATCAAGTGTGTCATCTAAAGAAGCCACATGCTTATCACTTCTACTCATCCCTTGGTCTTTTGTAGAAAAGGCACCATTTACCCAATCCAATGCCTTCACCTTATGCTCTTCTATCCTCATCATTTCCAAAAGTGGAACTTTGACAGTCATTTGTGAAAGCAATTTAGTCATATCAATGGGAACACACTTTTGGTCATCCATATCCCCTTTAAAAATAGTGACATCTTTATCCTCTATTCAAACAATCAGGTCAGACTTATCTGTGTCGAGACTCATCTCCCTTTTGGGGTATGGGAACAACCACTTCTGATGTCCTTGCCTTACCCTTATGTATTGTAATAGGCCCAATCTTCTTTTTTATTTTCACCTGACTAACAACATCAACATCTTTCCCCTTTTCCTCAGGTCGTTGTGTACTCTTTTCTGATCTCTTCATAAACATGCTACCTGGTTTACCAATTGTATTCCCAACTATCATGTTTCTCAAATTGTAATTGCTCTTGGCTTGAGTGACCATGTCTGTAGTGATTTGAGCAATTTCCTCATCAGAAGGTCACCTTAAGGAAACATGTTCATCACACTTCACTGCACCACATCCAACATCATCAAATTCTTCCTCCTCTTCAGTGGATTCAACCTCATCCGAAGCATGTGAAGAAGTCATTGCACATCAATTCTTATCATATTGCTCATCTTGTTCCTGGTTCTTAGATAGATTCAAGGCAATAACACAATATTCTAGATTGTGAGGAGATTGACAAACAACACACCATGGGATATTATCACTCATATTAACTGAATTTCTCTACAAAGGATCAAGAATCCTATCATCAGGCCTATCCCTCTTAGCTAGAAAAATGGGCTTGCCATCTTTCCACTGAGTATTGTATGGGTAATTTTGCATTCTTGGCTACCTACTAAAATTATTAGAAGTTGACCGGTCATTACTCACAGCCCTATTATTTCTTTTTTCATCAGGCCTCAGATCTTCTAAAGCATTTAGAATCTATTTTAGATTATCCTCCTCTTTGGGTTTAAAGCTTGGTGACTTTCCCATCTCTTTCTTATTTTGTGCTTGAGGCCTACAATCATCTCTTCTCCCTAATTTTTCTGATAATATTTTATTACTCTCTATGTTAATAGCCAACTTGTAAGCCTCCCCAACATTTCTAGGGTTCTTATCCCTTAAAAGATACCCCATCTTTGCATCAAAAGCATTTAATTATGTCACAAGACACACCCTATCATCTAATCTGATAACTTGTAGGTGCCTATGCATAGCTTTTTGGAATCTTATATTAAATTCAAGAACATCTTCATCCTGATTTTTCTTTATGTTATTGAATTCATTCAAAATAAAACCCTCATTTGTTTTATCACCATAATGTTCCTTGAAACAATTCTTAAATTCATTCCAAGACCCTATAATGGCATGGGGCAATCCTCTAAACCAGTCCCTAGCATCCTTGGTCAGAGATTGTACAAATAACTTCATTACAACATCATCAGGCTCAATATTATAATCATCTATTACATCAATAAAAAAAATTAGATGTTCCTCACATGTGATGACATTGTTTCCAACAAATTTAGGGAGCTTTTTTCTAATTTCATCAGGAATTATATTAGGATAACCAAGAATACCAAAAAATATAAGTTGTCTATACCTTTCATGAACAAGACCTCCTTGAGGTGGATCCACTCCTTGAGATGTAGATGTCCTTGTGTTTGTACCAACATAAATTTTAGCAGCACCCGGTGATGGGATGCCTTTTGTTTGAGTTGCAAGGTTACCATGATTTCCACCTTGTCCCAAAGAAGAAACAACAACATTTGAAGGTCCTCAAGTATGCTTGAGAAACACAATCTTCTTCCTCATTTCTACAGCAGTAGCCTCCAATTCTACTTTCTCAAGTTCTTTGGCCCATATTTCTTTCTCCTTTCTAGCCTTCTTAAGATCTGCATCTAATCTCAACTCTTGATCTAAAGGGTCCTCATCATTAACATGTTCATTAATTGTAACTCCAACAACTCTTTATTTTCCTTTATCTCTAGGATTCCTTGTTTCAAATGTTTGATGGATAGGCAGTTCACTTGTCTGTTCAGGCATAGGAACATGATTTATAGCTTCTAGGTTTGAGAGCTATCTTCTTAACTGATTAGACCTTATCATGGCCTATCTTACTTTTTCCTCTTGATCTTTTTCTCTTTGTTGTCTGATAGCAACCTATTCTTGGATTCTTCTTTCCAACTCATAAACTTCTTCAAATATTTCTTCTGATTTTGGGAGAGTAGTCTTAGATTCATCATCTCCTACTTGAACTTCATCCTCATACTAGTTCAACCCCAAATCAATAGCCTCTTCATATTCTGAGACATTTTCTTCTTGACCAGGCTTGATTTGATTTTCTTGCGTTGTATCCTCTTTATGTCTCCAAGTATGAGACATATTTATTTTCTTCCTTCCTCCCCTTGCTTGACTAGGCCTAGAAGTGCTTGGAGGACATTCCTCCAATCTATCTTCAGGATGCTCCTTTCTCTGAGACCTAGAACCTTTGTAACTCATCTAATAAAAAATATACTAACTAGCACTGCTGCAGAGATGTTTGAGTCACCACCCAAGTATATTGGGAATCTTAAAACACTATTTTCTCACTAACAAGCATCCTAATGAGTTTGACAGGACAAGGGGAAAGAAATAACCCTATGTTTCCAATGATGACCTACTAGTTATTATAGACTTGTGTAACATTTCCCTAACAAAGTCACCATCTTGTTGGTGTTTTCAAAATTGCCTATGCTCTTAGGCTGCCAATATACCCTCAGACAAATTTTAGGAGTGGTTAGTTCCAAAATGTAAAAGGATCTTAGGGTAATTGGACCAATTATAGGGACAAGACTACCCTCTTCACTTCTAGCTCTACAAAACCAAGGCAAGTGCACCTAACCTAGTGAAAACTATACCTTACACACCAAAGTTTGGGTTGATATAATAGATGATAGCAAGAAAGTACTAAATGCCAACCTTACATTCATTGACTCTCCATTGCTATGGGGTAACAAAACCACACAACCAAAGATTTAAAACTTAAAATGGTTCTTGATTTTAGGATTTGGATTACAACAACTTCAATTAGTATATGTCAACAAGAGAGCTTATTCATTTAGGCCAGTACCTCATCCATTGGGCAAAATTTCTTAGACAAAAGAGATACACATACCAGAGAATATCTGAGATTCATAGCCATAAATACATTTACCATACTCCTCATTGCTTACAAAGAATCCTTATGTAGACAAGAGTAAACTCATATCCCATCTAGAGCATTATTTAATCCAATCCTAGATTAGAACCCAAGAATGAAGATACATACATAAAACAATATGTAATGAAATAGAAAGCTCAAAGCATACCTGACTTGACACAAAGGAGAGAGAAGAATCATATATTTGTATTAAGTATGATGAATCCTTTCTGTGCATACAATCAATCACAACAAACCATGCTTGCAAACTACAACTTAGACCTACAACTTTTTATCTCTTATTAACAAGCACTAAAACAAAGTTCTTACAACCCTAACTGAGAATAGAGCTCACCAAGAAAGAGATTATGAACACCTAACTCCCAATGCCTTTGAATGATCATGAAAAATCCTTTTATCTCAAGGATTGCAACTATCACTTGATGATCATTCAAAGCAACAATTCAAAATTACCTAACTCAAACAAACAGTAAATTTAGACAAGATAGGCACCAAGGGCATGGATGGTGAGATAAAAAAATATCAACTCTGCAACTAAGCCGACCATGTACCAGCTCCAAGGACAAAAAAAATCATCACAAAAGCCCCGTTAATTCTAGCTATAATTGAGAATGCATGTCCCACCTATCAATCTTTCCTCGACAAAGGCTCCCAAGGGTGAAATATCATACTGGAAAAACTACCAGGATCATCTTCATAAAATCTCACCTACAACTAAGCTAGAAATGACCAAAAATGGTCCTGCATTATGGCTCTTTTGGCGCACTATCTCCAAACCCTATAGAAACCCTTGAAACATTTGAAAA
Source organism: Chamaecyparis obtusa (assembly GCA_027943335.1). Taxonomy (NCBI): domain Eukaryota; kingdom Viridiplantae; phylum Streptophyta; class Pinopsida; order Cupressales; family Cupressaceae; genus Chamaecyparis; species Chamaecyparis obtusa. The sequence continues at coordinate 43,951 of BSBK01008521.1, forward strand.
CTGGCAGAAATGGTCACTTGATCCTTCTTTAAAACATGGCCATTGATCCACTTCCTCTCGGCACATCAGGTGGTTCAAAATATCCTTTAAAATAGTCAACTAGGCTTTGAAAAATCTTTCACCATGTCACCAAACTGTCCGCCAATGAAAAATGAGCATATCAGCACCACGTAGCATTACGGACCCACCTGAAAGTTTCCATCACTAAGATCAAATCAACAGTTGTCACTACACCATGGCCTTAAAGAGCGTGCATCTTATCCTAGTAGTATAATGACAACCACAAGATCTGTTGGTGCTTTAATCATTAGAAAAACTGTAGCCCCACTAACAAACTGCCACATCATCAAAGCCTTGACCAATCAGAGAAGACCACATCACAATATCCGACAAGTGGACAGACAACTTTTTATTGCATACAGGTCCTTCTGACAAGTTCCACATCATTAAAACTGCTCGGCCAATCAGGAAAAGCCAACTCTACAACACCTAGCACAGAGGACCCACGCTGTAGCATTGGTTATTAAAGAGGATCAGAAGGCTATCATGAAAGCATGATGTTAAAACTCTATCATCTTCATCCAATGGTATCACGACAACTGTAGATCAAATTTTCTCCTTAGATTGCTAGCAAACCTTGAGGATGGTCCTGCTCAAGACAGGTGGTGGGTTGTCGCTATACCGCATGTCAGGGATTTTGACAACTGGGAGTCTTGCGGTGCAACAACAACCACATATTTTAATGGTCTAACACTTTTCAAAAAATTAAATAGAGACTTAGGCATAGCGGCAAAAATTAATAGGGGAAAATATAGCACATGCCTATTTGGAAGCTTTAGTGAGCCAAAAAGTAATGCCGGAATATAACAAGGCTCAAGAACAACTAGGGTTTTTGGATTTTTGAAGGCATACGAAGGGTTTTCACCCTAGCACCTAGGGTTTCTACAATTTTGACCAAAGTTGAACCCTAAAGATATGAAGATTATGTAGAGGGATTCAACACAAAAGCCATGAAGACACAAAAACTTCAAAAAAAAAAAATTTGGGGGGGGGGGGGGGACAGGAAAAACAAAGAATACACCCAACAGGTCTCAAACTTACTATTGTCACCAGTCATGTGATGTGAACAACCAATTTTAGTAATCCATTTTTCATTCTTGTTCACATAGGAGATCAATGTAGTTTTCTCATCCTCATCAGATTCATCTTTCATTGCAACATAGACTACCTCAATTTCAAAATCACCACTATCAGTGTCATTTTTTTCTTTAGCAATGTAAAAAGATTTCTTACCTTTTCCTTTGTAGTCTTTGTACCTTCGGTAGCTTCTATTATCTCTTCTGTCTTTGTGTTTTCCTTTTCTTTCTTCATCTTTATCATTCTTGTCACGACATCTAGCAGCTATATGACCAACTTTGTTACATGCAAAACATATAATAGGGAGTTTACCTTTATATCTTCCTTTTCCCCTTCTCAATCTTCTAGCCATAAGATCTTCTAGATCTTCAAGTTCTTCATCAGAAGTGTCACTGTCACTTTCACTGATGCATCTTTCTTTCTCTTTCTTGGGCTTATTTAGAAGTAATTGTGACTTAAAAGCATATTCAACATTACCAATACTACCAACAGTGAAGTTATCATAGTTAGAGAGTTCAAAAGTAGTCAGCTTGCCAACCAAACTTTCCAAAGTAAGCACATTTATAGAGTTACATCTAGATTCCTGAATAGAAGAGATCTTAATAGCATATATAGGATGCAAAGTTCTTAGTACTTTACCAATTATAGTTTCATCCTCAATGGTCCCACTTGCTCTTCTAATAGCATTCACAACTTCTTTTATTCTACCACAATATTGTGCAATGTTCTCACCTTCTTGAATTCTCATTTCATCAAACTTACCTCTAAGCCTCTCAGCCTTAGCTTGCAATACATTTATGTCACCACCATAGATCTTTGCAAGAGCGTCCCACATCTACTTAGCACTTGTGCAATCCTTAATGTCCACAAATTCTAGATAGCTTAGGGTAGACGTGATTTCTAGCATTGCCTGATTATGTTCTTTCTTAGCTCTCATTTCTTCAGTAGTCAAAGGTGCGATAGGTGAGACATAGTCACTCTCAATGTAGTACTTTGTAGAATCACCAATACCAGCTAGATGCAACTTCATCAAACTATGCCATGTAGGGAAATTATCCTTATTCACCTTTGGTACCTCCTTCTTATACATCCTGATCATTTTCTTCAAGCCCCTTTAAAATTGATTTCTGTAAACACCAATAATAAGCAACACAACTCTGATACCAATTGTTAATATGATTTAGAACAATAGTGATGGGGGGTGAATTAGTTGTTCTCAGGTCCAGATGTATAAAACAAACTTCAAATTTTTTTTCTTAAATTAGATCTAACAACCAAAACCAACTTGATCATCACTGATTCAATAATAGAAACATATAAAATTGCATTCCACTACCCAGTTGTATCTAACTTGTAAAACATAGAAATATCTAAACCAAAACATTCACAAGCATTGACACTAGGATTTATACTGGAAACCCAATCTAGGAAAAACCACTTTGTAACATGCTACTATTATTTTAAGTCTTTTGAAGTGAGCTTGGTTAAAAGACAATCCCGTCAAAGGTTAGAATACACACTGTTAGGTGTGACTCAGTTAAAGGATTTAAATCACCCTATTAAAAGTGAGCCTTGTTATAGGACTTACATAAATTCCATTGGAATGCAACCTTGTTCAAAGGATTTAAACATATGTCTGTTAGGTCAACCTCTGTTAAAAGGATTTTGATTGTTACAACTTGTTAGAAAGTAGCAGTAGTATTGATCTGAGAAACATACAACTCAGTTTCCAAATATCAGATCCAATTTTGTACACAAATGCTGGTTTACTGACTTCAAAACTTTTCCATCTCCATCTTTGATCTGCTCGGAACTTTTCTTCAAGCAATCATCACACTTCTCCTTCAACCTTTTCTACTTATATAGTCAATAACATCTATTGATCTTCCAACATCCTCTATTCACCCATGCACACACATACCTAATGGTTAGGTTCCCTTAATACTTCCCTAATTAGGTTAACTCACCTTTTGCCACTCAATCTCCTTTGTAGATCTTAGGTTTAGGTCAGATTCATTGAATCTACCCACTTTATGTTCTTTGGATGCTTTTCTAGAAACATCTAAAATCTCTTAAAGATTTACAATAAAAAGTTTTTTAGTGCATTAAATGCTTTCAAACAATCAATAAATAAAGTCAACATGTTTTCCATAATCCAAGAATTCAATGATGTCAGCTCCAAATCTGAATTCTCTTCAAATATAAAAATACTGATGCTCGGTCAATATTGTGATCAACTACTCGGTCTTCATGTAGAAAGCTTGGTCATTACTAAAAATGTTTCCTTGGCTTAAACTATCTTACTCAGCAATTAACTGATGTTTGGTTGACACTAGAATTTTGCTTGGCATACACTAACTCAGTCGACATTAACATCACTCAGCTTGAACATGATTTATCTATTTTTTCTCAGTCAAGCCTACCAGTTTCATCTTCAATCTTACTATGATAAACAATACATTGTCTCATCATTGTACAATATAGTCAAGTACACTTTGTAGTATCAAGATAACTCAACCTTTCCTTAGGTGCTATTATTACCAACCTTGCCTATCCCCTTAGCAACACTCAAATATATATAGTACTTTCCTAAGTAGCAATAGTCTTATTAGTTAAGATTTGACATCAATCACAACACAACAATTGCTTCAATTGCAGTTTCATATATATATATATATATATATATATATCTGTGTGTGTGTGTGTGTGCTTTTATATATATGTATATATTCATGTATATGCTCATATATATGTACACACACACATATATGTGTATATGTATGCATATATACATATATATACATGCACACACACACACGCACACACACACATATATATATATATATGCACATATACATACATACATACATGCACATATACATGTATATATATGCATATACACATATACATACATACATACATACATACATACATACATACATACATACATATATATATATATATACACACACACACATAGATATATACATATATCCATGCATATATACATGGATATATACATATATACATGCATATATACATGGATATATACATATATGCATGCATATATACATACACACATACACACACACACACACACACACACACACACACACACACACACACACACACACACACACATATATATATATACATGTATATATTCTACAAATATATATCAAAATCTTTAAATAATGAAAAATGAAAAACAAAAAAACCTGGTATACTAGATGGTCAAAAAATTAGAAGCCAAGAATCCACAAAAGTGACAGCCAAAAGTGACATTGAAAGTCACTTTCGGTACGTTAAAAAACTGACCGAAATCCTATTTTTTGACTTTCGATCATAAGTGCCTAGTAAGGAACTTTCGATCAAAAGTTCCTTACTTACTTTCAATCGAAAGTTCCTTACTTACTTTCGATCAAAAGTGAACAAGGCACTTTCAATCAAAAGTTACTTCTGATTGAAAGTAAGGCAATGTGTCACTTTCGATCGGAAGTTAGTCACTTTCGATCAAAACTTTGGATGACTTTCTATGAAAAGTTTAATGATATTTTTTACCCGATTGCATTTTTTAGACATTTTACTTCCTCTAAAAAAGTGTAACCTACTATTGTGGGTTCAACCCGTACGTGGAGTGAGACCTTAAATTATTAAGCTTCTCTTTGTTTCAAGAATATTTTAACATTCTCTACTTAATAGGGCCAACCACGTGAAGGTAGAAGCTCATCTGGCCCCTCCTAGGATCCTCTTATGACCCTTTACGACACTTTAAGACCTCTAAGATGTATTCTTAGGGATTGTAAAGGATCATAAAGGGTCATAAGGGGTCCAAGGACACAATAGCTAACACACATAAATGTAGGCATCATGGTCACAATTGTTTAGAGACACAACATAATTGAATGCTATACCCAGATGATGCAACACAACCACTACTCCTCCAGTTCCAAGTTGACACTGCGACATCTAAAAACCAAAGATAAGGAATGAATTTGGAGAGTGAAGGAGGAGCACCATAATGACCAAAATAATATAGGTACCCTATATTATTTTGGTCATTACAACCCTCCTCCACTCTCTAAATTTATTCCTTATCTATGGTTTTTGGATTCCGCAGTGTCAACTTAGAACTAGATGAGTAGTGGTTTTGTTACATCATTTGGGTATAGCATCCAATTATGTTGTGTCTCCAAAAACTTGTGGCCATGATATCTACATTTATGTTTTTCAGCTATCATGTTTATGTGCATGTTTTTTATGTGTTTGGCTTCTCTCCCTCGCATCAAAAATAAGATTTTCCCACTCTGAATCAAGAATGCACATGCAACACAACCATAATATGAATGGATAGTAGGTGGAGCTAAGAAGACTCGGCATGTTGACATTTTTTTAATAGGTCAAAATTGCAGTGTTCACGATGGTCTATAACTTAAAATACACAATTAAAAACCTCTATCAAGAATGCAAACCTATTGCATCTTTCAACTCCACCTAATATCCTATGCATATGAATTGAGATTGGATATTGAACTAGGCATATCCTTCTGCATTGCCTAAAACCAAGAGATTTTCACAGTTAACATCTAAAAGCATTATTGAGCTTTTGTTATAATTTAAAACTACACTAGCACTTGCACTGAAAGAAGGTGCAAGGGATACCCCGATAGGTAATTGATTTGAAAGCATAATGATTTGAAAATCATTTTTTAGGATATGCATAATCATCGAGACAACCTTAGCAACATTTGTGATAGATGTCACTATTTTTATCTTTTTCTTAACCTTAAGAAATATATATTCAATTTCACAGAGGAGAAGTTTCTAGGACATATCATATTTGAGAAGGGAATTGCCATTGATCCTGCAAATTCTCTTTATGAATTATTAAGATGAGATTATTACTTGGCTTAAGATTTCTCTAAGAATTAATAAAGTATGATTGAACATTGCTTTGTTAAATGAGGAAATTTAATATAGGAAGGTTATATTCCAAATCATTAGTGGATATGATATCTAGAGCTGGAAACCATAGCATGCATTTACTGGCATCTCAATTCAATAGCCGATAAGAAAAAATATTACTTTCTAAAGAAGAAAACCTCTTTGAAATTTTAACTTCTATCTATTTTCTCAATAGATCTCTTTCCAAAAAACAAATGCTTTAGTTTCAGGTTCACTATCACTCTATCAGCCTCTCCCTTGTGAGCATCCTTGTTTCTATTCTTTGATGCTTTCTTGCCAAGTTTAGTAGCTTTCAATTTCCCAAAGAACAACCCATATTTTTCCCAGCCTCAGATGTCATCTCTGCAAAAAATTTTGCATCCTCCATTGGTAGTGTCTCTAGTGGTTGCAAATCAATCTTATTAAAAACTACAATAAGAGGCTTATTGGAAAACAAAGGTTTTATGCTATGAAATAGAGCTTCTTGTTGCGTAATACTATAAGCACAGGACCTTGAAACATTAAGGAAAAATAAAATAGGTGCCTTCAAATGAGCCAAGGTAGTAAGACTAAGCATCTCAATGGTATTCTTGTCCTCCAAGGGGTGGTCCAAAATACTAGGGGTATCAATAACCAGATACCTCAAGAACTTGTAATTAGTATGCTCGACAAACAAAGAATTAGTAGTAGAAGTATAAGGTTGCATATCCACATTTTCCCTAGTAATCTTATTAATAAAAGAACGCTTTCCAACATTAGGACCACCCACAAATCAAAATAGTCCTGGTATTTGGGTCAATAGATGGAAAGCTTTCCATATGCTATTAGAATAACTGAGAGGGGGGTGAATTAGTTATCCAGTGTCCCAAAACAAAATGTATAATTCAAAACAACTTATTCAATTTTTGCTCCTCGATAAACAATAATTACTTTCACTATTTGTGCTTTTACTGATTACCAGTCTAATACTATAATAGTTACCGATCAAATCTAACATGTAACATGAAAAGTATGATAAAAAAAGCAAATATCACAATCAACACATAACACAAGAGATTTAACATGGAAACCCTATAAAGGAGAAAACCACCCTGGACCAGAAACCCAAAATTGTTCACTTTTCTGAAGTGAGGTTGGTTGAGACCCAACCCTATTAAAGGATTACAAAAACACTGTAAGGTGTGACCTTGTTAGAGGATTTTAGACTAGAATTTATCATCCAACCAACATTCACTATGGGGTTGACAAGATAACAATGTTCATTCTATGCATGATACATCATAAGACTTTTAGAGTCCACTCAGTTAAGAGATTTTGACTGTATACAATGGTTAAATATGTAACAGTAAATGACCTACCTTAATACAACTTCAATTGCAAATTACAGATCAATATTCAGTCCATACAAATCCTTCTGATCAATATTTCACTTTAGATTCAATACTGTATCAACTTATTGTCCTTCGGTAATTGCTCTATGTAGCTCGGTAATTATTCTACAGCTCGGTTCTTACTTAACCAGTATGCCTGGAAACCTTGTTTAGGCAATATTCCTGCAATTTCTACTTCTTTCAGTATCATTCCATAATGAGATTTTAGTCTCCTATATAGATGAGTAAATCATTTTCTTCTCCTCCATCAGATTTTTCCGCTTAACCACATTCATAGATTTTTCCACTTCAAACTTTCTTGGTTGATGTGTCAATAACATGTTTCAATCTACTCTGATAGATCTTCCTTTAATTTTGTTAGTTGTCGATCTTCATAACAAACATTATCTATTATCACTAAAATCAAGGTACTTTACAACTCATCAATCTTATTAGCTAAACTAATCATTTAGTTCATTCTATTCTGCTCGGTTAACAAAGAAATGCATATGTGAACACTGCTTGATTAATACTATGAGCGGTATACACTACACTCCGTTGATGTATACTAGAAATGCTTCATTTATCGACAACACTACTTTGTGTCTTTTCGCTCTATACTTCATCATAGATGAATGCAACATAATAAAGTCAATATCATCAATTCATAGACTCATCAACAAGTTACTCAATGTGTTCCTTATCCTCATCTATCATGTACATCTTTTCCCATGTAGATTTCTATGTTCTTCATCTCTTTCACCTTTCTTCAGATGTCTCGATATAGTAACTTACAAGATAAGTGCTCTCAAACTAGTTGACATCAATAACAACATAATACTGATTTAGTCATATTACATATCTAATCAAAAACTCCTCAGTGATCTTTAATCATGGATTCTTCAATTAGATTCCAAATTAGTTATAGTCCAACAATCTCTCCCTTTGGCATTGATGGCATTTCAAGTAATATGAAATGTACCATACACATACCAAACATATATTCTAAAAATTTGTGAAAAAAATGCTATAATTCAAAATACACTTAATATGTTTAATCACTACATTACTAAATAGCATTAGATAATACAACTTTACCATTCTGTAGTTGTGATCTTTTCAGTTCTCCTGTTCCTGTTTATGTTCTTTGTAACTGATCTTCAATACTCTGTCTCATTCATATTGTCTCTCCCTTGGATAATTCTCATCGATGCTTGTCCCTTTTCATATTATTTATCTCTCCCTTTGATAGTAATGCTAAAGAAACAAATAAACAATCAATTCTATCATCCCCTGTATCTCTGTATACTAATATTCCAATAGGTTCAAGTTCTCCAAACTTAATCACAACCTTGAACTTGATTAAAAGTGTGAACTATGATGCATCAACATGAATGATCTTTTGATAAAAGTAGTTTGATGCAACAAATAGATCACCTTAGTGACTGATAGACAGGGGACGGACCCCAAGTCTAGTCCTCAACTATTCAAATGTGTCCTTCGATAGAGGCTTTGTAAAAATATCTGCAAGTTGTTCTTTAGATGTGAAAAATTATAACTTCACTTGCTTCTCTTTCACTTGTTCTCTTAAGTAATGATGCTTAATAGATATATGCTTTGTCTTAGAGTGCATCATATGATTCTTTGAAATATTAATAGCACTAGTGTTGTCATAATATATAATCACCGGGTCAGTAATTACCTCATTCATCCCTTCCAACACTTGTTTGATATATGCAATGTTTGAATAGTTAGTAGTAGCAGAAACATACTCTTCTTTAGCTATAGACTAAGAAATACAAGCCTACTTTTTACTTGTCTAGGTTACAAGTCTTTCACCAAAGAAAAATGTTCCTTCAGTGGTGCTTTTTCTATCATCCACATTTCCAGCCCAATCAACATCGGTGTAAAATTTCAGTTCAAACTTCCCTTCCTTAGGATATCATAATCCATAATTCTGTATTTTCTTTAGGTATTTTAAGATCCTTTTTGTAGCTATCATGTGTGATTCTCTAGGATTAGTAGAAAATCTTGCAACAATACCCACAACATGTGCTATATCTGGTCTACTGTGAACTACGTACATTAACTTACCAATCATGGATCAGTAAAGTGTCTAGTTTACCTCTGTAGTTTCATCCTCCTTTGTCAATTTGCATCCAGTAGCCATCGGTGTTCCCACAAGTTTAGCATCTTCCATACCAAATGTCTTTAGTACTTCCTTTATGTATTTATATTGTGTGATGAATATTCCATCACTCTACTGAATCACTTGTAGTCCAAGAAAGAACTTAATCTCTCTGAACATAGACATTTCAAATTCATTTTGCATTTCATCAGAAAATGTATTGCATACAAGATCTGAGCCTCCAAAAATAATATATCAACAAATATTTCAGCAATGATAATAGTATCATCAGTATCACCTTTCATATACAGATTGTTGTTTTCACTTGTTCTAACAAATCCAATACTTAACAAGTAAGTATGCAGTCTTTCATACCATGCTCTAGGTGCTTGCTTCAAGCCATATAAAGCTTTATGTAATCTACATACCATGTCTTTATTGTCGGGATCAACAAATCCTTCAGGTTGTTCAATGTAGACCTCTTCTACAAGTATACCATTAAAAAATGTGGACTTCACATCCATTTGATAGAGTTTGAATTTCATGTGTGTAGCATATGCAAGTAGCATTGTAACTCCTTCCAATCTAGCAATAGGTGCAAATGTTTCACCATAGTCAATGATTTCTTCCTATGCATATCCCTTGCATACAAATCTAGCTTTATTTCTTGTGACTTCACCATTTTCATTCAATTTATTCCTTAATATCCACTTAGTACCGATAACATTCTTATCTTTAGGTCAGGGTACTAAGGACTAGGTTTTGTTCTTCTCTATTTTCTCTCTTTCCTCCTTCATTGTATTAACCCATTCTTCATTCTTTAATGCAACTTTCACATTTTTTGGTTCAAATTCACAAACTAGACATATACCTTGTCTTGTTTTGCTTCTAGTTTGCATTCCAGCATGTCCGTCTCTAATGATTTGTGTTTTGGGATGGTGTCTTCTGACAAAGCTAGCTAGAACTTGATTTATCCTTTCTTGCTCATCCTGCTCAAGGTCATTTCCTTGCTCGGTAGCTCCATCTTATTCATCAGTTTGTGTTGTCTGTTGTCCTCTATTGTTTCCCTGTTGACCGGTTGTCACAGTTTGTGGTGTCGGTAGATACTCTGGATGTTCAATGTAAGTGAATCTACCGTAGTCTTCTAGTTCCTTTTTACTTTCCTCTATGTTCTTGTCATCAAAATCATCAACATGAATATTAGTACTTTCAACTATCTTATTTGTAACCTTATTCAAACATTTATATGCTTTACTTGTAGAGGAATATCTTAGAAATATCCCTTCATCTCCTTTAGAATCAAATTTTCCATTTCTTTCATCTTTCAAAATAAAGCATTTACTTCCAAAAATCCTAAAATAACTTATAGTAGGTTTGCGTTGAAACCATAGCTCATAAGGTGTTCGGTTGGTGTCCTTCTTTAGTTGTACTCGGTTAAGAACATACACAACTATGCTGATAGCTTCCCTACAATATGTCTGAGCAACATTCTTTTGTATCATCAATGTTCTTGCACAGTCAATTATAGACCTATTCCTTCTTTTAGCAATGTCATTTTGCTAAGGTGTCTTCGGTGTAGAGACCTATCTTTCAATTCCATGCTCATTAAAGAAATTAGTAAATTCATTAGAGATAAATTCACCTCCTCTATCATATCTTAAGCATTTTATTTCTTTTCTAGTCTCTTTCTCTACCTTGGCTTTATACCATTTAAACATTTTAAAGGCTTTAGATTTCTCTTTCAGGAACATAACAGTCATCAGTCTAGTATATTTTTCAACAAAAAGAATAAAATATCTATCACTAGAACAACTTTGAGTTCTCATAGGACCACATAGGTTAGTATGAACCAACTCAAGTATCTTGTTTGTTGAGTAGTCTTTACTTTTAAAACTAGACTTAGTCATCTTACCTTTCTGACATTCATGGCACATGGCATGATCAGGTTTTGTCAAGTTAGGCAATCCTCTAACTCTTTTCTTTTTACCAATCTTGATCATGTTGTCAAAGTTCACATGGCATAACCTTTTGTGCCACAACCAAGCATCTTCATCCTTTATTAACAAACAAGAAGACTGATCCATATCAAGATAGAATAGATTACCTCTAGTTTGTGTACTAGTTCTGACAAGTCTTCCTTCATCATCATAGATCTTCACCTTTTTGCTCTCAAAAGCCAGTCAGTGGCCTGAATTGTTTAGTTGAGCCACACTTAACAAATTATAGTTCAATCCATCTACCCAGTATACATTTTCACATTGTAGTCCATCATTGATCATTAGTGAACCTTTACCTCTTACCATACAAGGTACATCATTTCCCATTCTCACAGATCCTCCATTATATTCAACAAGATGATCAAAATTCTCTACAACATCGATCATATGATGTGTGTAGCCATTGTCTATGATCCATGTATTATTTTTGCTTACTTTAGAGATCAGTGTTGTCTCTGGATGTTTCTCTTCTTCCTCTAAGTCATCTTTCATTGCAACAAATACAACTTCCATGTCATCATCAAAATCAGATTTAGTTTCAATATCTTTGGCTATGTAACATACCTTTCTACCTTTATCATCTCAGTTGTCTCTATTATTGTGTCGATAGCCTCTGTTGACTCTTCTCCCATAGCTTCCTTCAGATCAGTCTTTAAATCTATCATCATCTTTCTTCTGAGGACATCTAGCAATGATGTGACTAACTTCTTTATAGTTAAAACATGCCAAAGGTAGCTTACCTCTATACCTTCCTTTTCCTTTGGGCAATCTTCTGGCCATAAGAGCTTGAAGCTCATCAATTTCATCATCGGTATTACTGTCACTATCATAATTCTTACTATTCCTACTAGACTTTCCAATCTTCAAAGAAGGCATGAAAGTGGATTGAATAGAAGGAACAACACTATTATCAAAGTTGTTTAATTCAAAGGTTGTAATTTTAGCAATCAGAGTGTCAAGAGTAAGGTTGGATGTAGCTCTTGTTTCATGAATTGTAGAGATCCTGATTGCATAAACTAGCAGCAAAGTTCTGAGAATCTTGCTTATCGTTGTTTCATCATCAATCACTCCATCAGATGCTCTAATAACATGTACCACCTCTTTTAGTCTATTTGAGTATTGTACAATGTTCTCACCTTCTTTCATTCTCATATCATCAAATCTGCCTCTTAGGCTTTCAGGTCGGGCTCTTTTGACATTTAGATCTCCACTGTATATCAGATTTAACTTGTCCCACATCTTCTTAGCAGTATCACAACCCTTGATGTCTTCAAATTTAGTATCAGTACAAGCAGCAACAAGTTCCATCATAGTAATATTGTGTTCACGCATGTCCTTCAGTTGATCAAGAGTTAAGGGACTAGTGGGTAGTTGTATGTAGCCATTCTCCATCAAATCTAGTGTAGAATTCCCAATTCCAAATATATGTAGCTTCATCCAGCTTTTCCATACTGTGAATTTCTCTTTGTTCAGCTTTAGTACTTCCCTCTTGTACATCTTGAGACCTTTGTGCTTAAGTCCTTAAAACTCTATTCTAAGCAACCACTACTCTGATACCAATTGTTAGAATAACTGAGAGGGGGGTGAATCAGTTATCGAGTGTCCCAAAACAAAATGTATAATTCAAAACAACTTCTTCAATTTTTGCTCCTCAGTAAACAATAATTACTTTCACTATCTGTTCTTTTACCGATTACCAGTCTAATACTATAATAGTTACCAATCAAATCTAACATGTAACATGCAAAGTATGATAACAAACAAATATCACAATCAACACATAACACAAGTGATTTAACATGGAAACCCTATAAAGGGAAAAACCACCTGGGACTGGCAACCCAAAATTGTTCACTTTTTTGAAGTGAGGTCAGTTAAGACTCAACCTTGTTAAAGGTTTACAAACACACTATCAGCTGTGACCTTGTTAGAGGATTTTAGACTATAAATTATCATCCAACTAGCATTCACTATGGGGTTGACAGGATAAAAATGTTCATTCTATCAATGATACATCATAAGACTTTCAAAGTCCACTCGGTTAAGAGATTTTGACTGTATACAATGGTTAAATATGTAACAGTAAATGACCTACCTTAATAAAACTTGAATTGTAGATTACAGATCAATATTTAGTCCATACAAATCCTTCTGATCAATATTTCACTTTAGATTCAATACTGTATCAACTTACTCTCCGTCAATAATTGCTCTTTGTAGCTCGGTAATTGTTCTGCAGCTCGGTTCTTACTTAACCAGTATGATCAGAATGCATAAGAACCTTTTTCACATGATATTCCTACAGTTTCTAATTCTTTTGACATCATTCCATAATGAAATTTTAGTCTCTTATATAGATGAGTAAATCATTTTCTTCTCCTCCATCAGATTTTTCCGCTTAACCACATTCATAGATTTTTCCACTTCAAACTTTCTCAGGTGATGTTAGTAACACATTTCAATTTTCTCTGATAGATCTTCCTTTAATTTTGTTAGTCGTCGATCTTCATAACAAACATTATATGTTATTACTGAAATCAAGGTACTTTATAGCTCATCAATCTTATCAGCTAAAATAATCATTTAGTTCATTTTGTTCTACTCGGTTAACAAAGAAATGTGTTGGTGAACACTACTTGGTTAATACTATGATTGGTATACACTACACTCCATCGGTGTATTCTAGAAATGCTTCATTTACAGACAACACTACTTTGTCTTTCTACTCTATACTTCATCATGGATGAATGCAACATAATAAAGTCAATATCATCAAGTCATAGACTCATCAACAAGTTACTCAATGTGTTCCTTATCCTCATCTATCATGTACATCTTTTCCCATGTAGATTTCTCTGTTCTTCATCTCTTTCACCTTTCTTCAGATGTCTCGATATAGTAACTTACAAGATAAGTGTTGTCAAACTAGTTGACATCAATGACAACATAATACTAATTTAATCATATTACATATCTAATCAGCAATTCCTCGGTGATCTTTAATCACAGATTCTTCAATTAGATTCCAAATCAGTTGTAGTCCAACATATGCTACCTCATCTGTTTGAGGTAAGCCAAACTCAGTCCAGTTCTCTTAACAATGGTACACATCCATCCAAGTGCAGAAACCTTCAAAGATTTCTAGCAGTAAAGATAATCCCCATATTTTATCAGCCTAACATAGTCTTTGGCCACTTTGGCAATGAGATTGTGAGAAGTATTGATCTAGCCAAGGGCTAGCTTGTAGTGATCTTTATCATATAAAATGTTTAGAAAATATCCATAAAATGGATGCACATAATCTTGGTGGGGGAAATCATCTACCATAGCAAAAAGTTTGTCATGAAAATTCTCTTGAGTGAATTTTACCTTGTGCATGTAAAACTGGTAAAGGTGGGAGATTGCATAGCCCTTGTGCACCACCATTGGTTTCTTCTACTATGTTCTTGATAAGATTATGTCCACAAAATCCTTCCCAAAGGGAACCACTGTAATCTTCTTGAAATTATACTACACCATTTTTCTCTCTTTTTCTTTTCCTGCATTGATTCTTCCCCAAATTTAATCACTCAATCAGAAAATAGAATGAGTAGGGACCCGCTGGCAACAAGCAACAATCATGATGTTTTTGGTAACTTAAATAGTCTCCAAATTAGCATAAATTTTTTTCACAAATCATACATAGATGAAGAGTAATTTTCACTGATTTTGAGTGCATTTAATTGAATATATGATAAAGGATGACTAAAGTCTTGTCTCTAATTATTTGGTTAAAAATTCTTGGACATCAAAGAAAAATAATGGAAAAAATATTGGAGGGTCAAACAACCATAATTCATTTCCACTCACAATAGTTGAAAACATGTCATGACTTGAGAACTTGATCGAAGGGATCAAGAACATATGCTTTAACTTATAAAATATTTTAGATAAGAGAGTGATTTATTATATATGTTTATTATTTTAATTATAAGATTGAAATTTCATGATAATTTTTTTTACTACCACAACCCTAAAACCTATGGGGTACTTTCTCCTTCATATGCTATGTGGATTAGGATTGCCTATACAATAACTCAAGGAAAGTATGTTCATTTTGAATCTACAAATTACACTTCGTTGAGCTACAAATTTTGGATATTTTTTATATTAGAAATAAAAAATGGTTTGTTCAAGGATTTATTCGAGTCCCTTTCACCACATGTTAATATTGTAAGAACAATTAATCCCAATCCTTAAAAATATTTCCACTTATAAGAGTAAATACTAAGATGATAGTTTAAAATGACAAACAAGACTTGCTACATTAAATTTTTTACTATTATGCACTCACTACCCTCTAAGGGGGAAGGGGATGTCTCAAAACATTTCAAAAATTAGGTTTAACATATCTCTCAGAATGACCATGCAGTCTGATTTGGATCCAATTTTAGAATTTCCCCCAGTTGGTAAATTATTTTTAGTCTTTAGGTGTACATTTGTTTCAATGTTCAACAAGAAAGAACATGAATTGAGAAAAATTTAGAATTGTCTACAAGCCATCCACGGATACTTTGCAAACCTATGAAGTACTTGTGTACAATGATTTTTCTGATATCCTCTTCGAGTACCAACTCAAAAGACTATTTGTCATTACACTCTTGGCTTTCCAAATCTAGCGGTTATTTCTGGATCTATTGTCTTGTTGATTGGAAGCATTGCATTAGGTTCATGACTTTGAGGGAAAAAATTTTGATGAGTTGAATGTTTTAGCTATTATAAAATTCCAAGCCAAACTTATATATACCTTTAGATAGTATATGTTGCCTTTGCATGGAAATCTTACACCAAAAAGGCTCCATTTACAATATGTCCATGTATTTGTAAATATATATTCTAATGATTTGAATTCTTTTAGAAATGAACTTAGCAAACAATGTTAAGCTTAGGTTGCACCAATGAGTTAAAATCATTTTCTTGGGTTACACTAATGAGTTAGAATTATCCATTACAATGATCTTAGATTTGAACTTGGAAATGAATGTTAGGTATAGCTTTAGGTTGTATAGATTTCCTTAGCATGGACAACCTGCTTCAATATTAATCTCTTCACAAAATGTTACCATCTCTAAAAATAGATGCTTTAATGAGATGGATTCTTTAAGAAAACAAATTATTGATTAATGTTAAGCTTAGCTTTTCTCATGGGTTCAACAAGTCAAACTTTTTTCTCACAAGTTTAGCAACTCAAACTGCCATGATCATTATCTAATAGTCTAATCTTTATGGAAAGTATACCAACCAGTCACCTATCAACTGAATGCCTCTACAACCAAGCACATGAGATAATTTATAGTCCAAACATAATAAGAAACCTATCCATAAATGTCTTGCTTAATAAAATTGGCACATAACATTTTTTGAAAACCACAAATTGTCTACATTAAAAGCAACTATACTGCAAGATTCTATGAATAAGAAAATAAAATTTAAAATTCATTACTTGCAACTGCAACATTAGAGAAAAGTTGAATTTTATTTATGCCTTGATGGATAACTATACCATGTCATAAATCTCCTATTTTGACATAAGATAAGAGCATAGTGATAGAAGATAGATCCATTTTGTGCATAACCTAAAGTCATCATATTCCATGAGAGTGCATCTTTTGAGAATTTTTTTTGAACGTTTAAAAGGACCAGTAGTTATATAATTAAATTTTCATAACTTTCCCATTAATTAACCATCACACATGGCACATACTCTCTTCAAACTCACAATACATTGCATGTGTAGTACATAACTAATGAGATTCTAAAGAAGGCCTCATGTTTAATCAACCAAATCTTCCTTGTACCACAAAAAAATTGTTTGATAACTATGTCTACTCCAACCTTAATTTTTTAAGAATTCATAATATCAAATAAAGTATGTTTAAGAACTTTTTGGACTGGTCCTTTGGCGTGTATTAAACAGAATACAATTTTCAGCATATTATTATCATTCTATTTCTTTGTTGTAAACATGCCATTGGTTCAATTTTGTAAATTTTTTTGTGTTAAATGCATTTAAAATTATCTTCATTATCTTCTGATTGTCTAAATGATTCTTTATTTGTCATCCAATTAATACATGCTATTATATAAAGAAGGCAATCAAAAGATAATGAATATTTGTCTGACCAATAGTCTATAGAATTAGACCTTTATTTGGCTAGGTCAAATCTTCCTTTGTGCTAGTAGTATACAGAATTAGATCTTTATTTTAAATGCATTTAACAAAAAAAATAAAAAAAATAGAAAACTGTACCAATGGCATGTTTACAACAAAGAAATAGATTGATAATAATATGCTAAAAAATTTATTCTATTTAATACATGCCAAAGGACCAGTCCCAAAAATTCTTAAACATACTTTATTTTATATAATGAATTCTTAATAAAGGTTTAATTCTATAGACCACTAGCACGAAGGAAGATATGACCTAGCCAAATCTTCCTTGTACCACACAAAAAATTGTGTGATAACCATGTCTACTCCAATCTTAATTGTTTAAGAATTCATCATATCAGATAAAGTATGTTTAAGAATTGTTGGGAGTTCTATTAGACCTTTGTTGTAAACATGCCATTGGTTTAGTTTTGTAAATTTTATTTGTGTTAAATCCATATAAATGGAACATTAGGCATAGTAATAATATGTTTAATCTATTAGTAATTGGAAGATTAAACATAGATAACACCTTTATTAGTTTAGCATGTTTAATGCATAGTAATTACAAATTGATTCTTATCTGTGTTATTTTTTTTATAGTAATTATAAAGAAGTAGCAAGAAAAACTCCCTTCTCAGCCAATATGTACAAGTTTACAAAATTTACAAAAGTGGGACCCTGCCACCAAAACAAGATTGCCAAAAGGCTTATAGTCTAAGAATGAGAAAAAAAAAGTACATCACCCCATGGAAAGAGGCTTACATATGAAGGAAAAGCAATGTAGACCTACATCCTAGAGTAGATATACAAACATTTACTAACACCCAGCCCCACAATTACAAAACCAAAAATTTATGAGGTGAAACCAAAGAGACATCAATGAGAGCCCTGAGTATGACAAGGGCACCTAAAACTACTAGAGGGGGAGGCAAAAGCAATGGCCTTAGATGAAACAAAAGGGACTCTAGGAACAACTCAACTAAATGAGGAGGAGCCCACCAAACCATCATCTTGGGTGTAGGCCAAGATCAACAAGTAGAAGTCAAAAATGTTGAAAGCATGCACTCGGATTGAAACCGGTATCAAATCTACCAATGATGCCATTGTAGAACTGAAACCCACCCTATCCTTATAAGAGATGCCATGTTTGAAAGAATCAAACATCTTTATGATACCTACATCATTATCCAAACATGAAGGGGAGAAGATACCACCCACCCAAGTAGAATATGCCCTGAGACTATATCGGGCCACCGCATTGTGAATGTCCTCCGAGGATGCAAAGTCCTCCTTGACCAACTTCGAAACCACATTCATAAACTACACATAATCTTGAAACAAATCATAAAAGTTAGAGAGAAAAATTGATAAAATCTGTGAGTGAAAAATGCATCTTGGTGAAGAAGGGACCAACACATAGTCATTGATAATCTTTCGTACAGCCGAAGAAACTTCTATAGGAAAAGGCTTGAATACCACCTGAAAATGGTGAGGAAGGTAATCCCCAGTAGTTGGGCACTCCTAATGTTGGATTGGCATATTGATGTGTAAATTTAGAGCCCTGTATCCCATGGTCGCCATGGCATGCAAATGATGAAAGAAAGGGGATAAAAAGAAAGTTTACAGCAAGAAATGTGGATGGGCATGGACGAGGCAGGGCCCTAGACGTAAGCCAAAAAATGTAGAGGATGATGAAAGCCACCAAAATCTTGCCTTGTGTGACAAATATGAAATTTGTACTTCATGAGAGAAGTGTAATTTCCCAATTAAGCTCACATAAAATCTAAGGGATAAAACATACAAATACTAGGCATGAGGAGCTCTTTGAAAAGAAAAGACACCCGTGTGAGGGAAAATGAATCTAAATCCACCCAACCATCATAACGAAAAACTCCACTCCACCACATCCACAAATTATGAAGCAAAAAAGTTAATGATTCATGCTTGGTACTTCACCCTACCATGAATGTACCTCCTTATCAACCCAAGAAACACCATTTGAGTTGAATAGGGAACTGATAAGACAATCATTCTGCCAATGAATATCTTCTGAGGGGAGATCTACCACCCAATTTACCAACCAATCATCCTAGCTATTTGCTTCCCTATAACAATGGTAGACTTTGAATTCCTCAAAGGATGGAAGGAGATCCTAGACCTCCTTGATGATGTATTGAATCTCCCAACTAGAAACTAGAATGTTATTAAGTGCTAAGATGATGATTTGAGAATCCCTTGCAATGTGTATTTTTTTAATCCATAATAATTTAGCCAGAAGAGTACCCATGAGCAGAGCCATAGCTTCGGAAATGTTCTTAGATCCAAATGGAATTCTTGAGCTCCTTGCTACAATGATGATTGAATTTGAATTTTGAAGAGCACACCCCACACCAGAAATGCCTGGGTTTCCTCTAGATGCACCATCAAATTTTAACTTGATGAAGGGCTTATCTGGAGGCATCCACTTGGCGTCTTTTCTATTTTCTTTATTTGATATTTTACCTATCAAGACCCCATTAAATGGGATGGTAATGAGGGTTCATGAGTTCATAATTTTTGAATCCTAGGAGGAGAAAAGGGAGGATATAGACTTTGATTTAAAATTATATGCATTCATCATTTCTGAGATTGATTTTTCCACCACCCCACAAACCTGCTCAATTGTGCTCTTATCCTTTCTGAAGATTCTTTTATTCCTTTCCCACCAAATTGACCATGCAACCACTACTAGAATCACTCTCCAAATCTATGCAAAGAAAGAATCTGACTTGGAAAGGGGCCATTGATAGAGAAGGTCTAACAATCTAGCTGGGAGAGTGCCATACCAACCCAGTTTCTCCAAGATCTAGTACCATATTTCTTGAGAAAATGGGCATGACACTAGAAGATGGTTAGGTTCTTCCAATTTAGAGTCACACATAACACAATTAAAATTTTTTGTAATACCCAATCTTTGAAGGTGGTCCCCTGTGAGGATATGCTTTAGAATTGCCAACCACAAGAAAGACCCTGCCTTAGGAAGAACTGTTCTGTGCTATCAAAATCCAAAAATGAGCTTGTTGGGGGACTGAAGCTTTTTAGTCAATTGAATATATCCAAGCTTGACTAAGTATCTACCATCTAAAGTAGGAGACCAAATAAGCCTATCCAGATTGAGGTTAAGAAGAAGAGGCCTCTAAAGAAGGATATTTTGGAGGGCCTCCAACTAGTCCTTGGGGAGACCCATTTGAGAAAAATCCTTCCAATCTGATCTCAGACCATCACCAGACATGGTTATGGAGATATAGTCTTTTACTTTGGAACCCCACCTTGATTTTAAACCTTGGATAGTTGAAGGTGAAATGTCTGAGGAAGAAGAAATGGGAGGGAGACCATTCCAAGAGTCCTCCCAAAAGTTAGCCTGATCCCCTAAATACATAATCTAAGATAATTTTGGGAGAATGATATGCCAACATTTAATTAAAAAATTCCACATTGCTGATCCTAAGGGGGGAATCCTTGATAGTGAAGATCTGAGTAAGATCATCTGAATCCAAGTACTTCAGTCTAATGATTCTAGCCGAGAGGGAAGATGGATTTTCATAAAGTTTCCAAGATAACTTGGCACCCAAGCTGATATTCCTTTCATATAAATTATGGAGGCCTACACCCCCACATTCTTTAGCATAGGAAATTTTATCTCAAGCCACAAGGGGGATCTTTGAGGATTTATCCATGTTACCTCTCCAAATGAAATCCTTAATAAGTTTCTTGATTTTAGCCAATAGGACTGACATGATGTAGTTTGGAATTGAGGAAAGAATTGATCTGACAAGAAGAATTATGCTTTCAAAGGATAACCACTTGGCCTTCCATGCAGAAATCCTATCTGCTATTGACTGGTATATCTTTACCCAAAAGGAGGCTTTACATGACCCTTGGAAGAATGGAATTCCCAAGTATATGCTTGGGGCCAGGGCAGTTTCAAAAACTAGAAAATCACTAATTGCTCCTTGGATCCTCATAGGGGTATTGAAGAAAAAAAATTTAGACTTTGAAATGCTGACCTTCTACCCTAAAAGAGAACAATACTCTTCCAATGTATTCTTAATTACCCTTTCTTCTGATATAGATCTATAACCAAACAAATAAGGAATCATCTGCAAACTAAGTATGAGTAACTGAAATATGAGATTGGTGAAGAGAAATACTAGACCACAATCCCTGAGAATTTTTGTAAGTAATCAATCTACTCAAACCTTCTGCCATAATGATGAATAAAAAAGGAGAAAGAGAGTCTCCCTATCTAACCCCTTGAGTGGTTGAAAAGAAGCAACAAGGGGAACCATTGATAAGAACAGATAATTTAGCCCCTTTGAAACATGCAAGAATCCATCTAATCCATTTTCTATGGAAACTCATCTTACTCATAATCATCTCAAGAAAAGACTAGCTAACCCTATCATAGGCCTTCATCATATCTAGCTTGAGGACCATCGAATGAATCCCTTGGGTTTTGATTGAATGGAGGACTTTGTGTGCAATTAAAGCCCCCTCAGTCATATCCTTATCTAGAACAAAACCCCCATACTGGTCTGAAATAATCTTGGGGATAATCTTTTCAAGCCGAAGGGCAATAGATTTGGTAATGATCTTGTAAATGGTGTTGCACAACAAAATTGGTCTAAAGTCTGCAAAGGTTGAAGGGGTAGAGCACTTTGGGATTAGAGTGAGGAAAGTGTTATTAAAAGGTTTAAACATACATGAATGGATCTTAGATTCCTCTGCTACTTGTAGAATATCTAGACCCATGAAGTCCTAACATTTATGGAAGAATAAAGGGGTAAGGCCATTTGGACCTAGAGCCTTATTATCTCCCATAGAGAAAACTACTGCTTTAACTTCCTCTAGGGAAAACGGTTGTAGAAATTGGGCATTATCCACTTGAGAGACCAAAGAGGGGATGAAGTGAAGAGGATCAGAGTGAGAGATACCAGCCTTGTCATCTGATGGCTTAGCCAAGAGGTCTTGAAAAAAGTGAATTGCCTCATTCTAGATATCTTTATCAGAGTTTAGCATAGTTCCATTGGCATCTTTAATTTGAAAAATAGCATTTTTTGCCTCCTGATTTTAGCTGAATTATGGAAAAAATGCATATTTTTGTCCCCTTCTTTGAGCCAAAGCTCCCTAGATCATTGTCTCCAATATGTTTCCTCCCTAAGAAGGACTTCTTGAAGTCTATCTTTTAAGTCTTTTTGGATCTCATAAACATGTTGTGAAAGCCAATGGTGAATAATGTGATCATTCCAATCCTAAAGATATTACTAAAGAAATGTTGATTCCACTCAATCTTTGTTTTCAAGAATGCTAATTTTTTGAACAGTTGAAACATTTTGTATTCCTCCTAATAAGGACATTCTATCCACCATTGAGATAGTAATGACAAGAAGTTCTTATCCCGAAACCACATCCACTCTATCTTGAAGTAGGATTTGAGTTTGAAAGTATTTGAGGCTAGGATAACCTCAAGGAAAATTGCAAAATGGTCAGATCTTGATAGGTTGAGGATGGATGAGATGTAATAGCCATGTGAAAGGATCCATGTTGGGTTGAGAAGTAATCAATCTAATCTAGCTCCCACAAAAGAGGAACCTTTCCTCCTGTTAGACCATGTTATCATTCCATTCTGAGGAATACAATCAAAGAGGACCAAGCCTTCCACAAAATTTTTAAAGTTTTGTGTGACCTTAAAAGATGGACCTACTCCCATTTTATCCACATCTCCCAAAGTTGCATTAAAATCCCTGCAAACAATTATTTTAGAGTCCCCAAGATTATGGATAATTTGAGACAACTGAACCCATAATCTCTATTTACTAGAAACTGAAATTGGACTGTAAACATTAAGAAGGTAGAAAGAAATTGCAAAAACTAGAACCTCTACCAATATCCAATTAGCCCCAGCTGCAACTAGTTGTATTTACAATTTTAAGACTTCCAAAGGATGGCCAGGTGACCTGAAGCCCCCAAAGAAGGAACATGAAGAAAATTCCAGCTCTACCAAGATCTAAAATGATCCTCCCCCTTATCTTCAGACATTTTATTTTACTACATTAGAACTACATCTGCTCGACTCACCAAGATCTGATCCTTAATGAGATGTGCCTTGTTAGAGGGATTTAAGCCTCTAAAATTCCAAGACATAATCCTCATTGGTGTTTTAGAGAGCCTACTACCCTCCTCCCCTACTTCATTTGTTTGGCTATTGAATTTTTAGCCTCCTCCTTAGACTTCCTCAGAATCTTAGAGAAAGAAATGACTGATTGAACCCCTACAACTATCTCCTCTTGTGTTTTCTTCCCCTTAGCAGGATGACCCCTAGATTTTTTGGTTGATAAAAAATCTTTAATATTTGATAGATCTACCTCTATTTGTAGAATTGCACATGTTTTTGGATAAGGCAAAAGGAAAGTCTATTCAGAACCTAACATCTCTAAAACCCCAATATTACCAAAAACTTCACCTTGGACATCTTCCAAATTAACTCTTGGAGCACCATCTTCCCCACCCCAATCAAACTTCTTGTCAGCCACATCTAGCACCAGATTATCAACAAAATCAACCAAGTCTATTTCTACAATGATTTTTTATTCTAAATTAATCTAGTCCATCATGGGATGATCATGATTAGGTGAGTTAAAGGTGAAAGGATCCAAAAAAGAAGAAGGGTTAATCTCCTATAAAAAGGATTTCTGAAGGTTTTTTTCTAATGGATTGCAAAGAAGAGATCCCTTCCTTAACCTCCATAAGTAATGGAGAATTATCCAAAGGCCATTCATGTTCATAATCCAAATGTCACCCTAATATTTCCAAGTTTTGCAGAGAGATGGTCGAGAGAACCAAAATATTAGCTGAGCCCATAGGAGATGAAGGTGAATTAAGAGAGTTTGGGGGATTAGCCATCTTACCAAGATGCATTGAGGGGGTCAAAACCATATTGGGAGAAGCCATCATTGGAGATTTGCAATCAGCCCACTGAGAAATGCCAGTAGGAGAGATCTTGGGGTCTCAAACCTGGTTAGGGCTGGTTGCTAGAGGATTATCTGAAGCTTCCAATAAAGGTGTCAGAATTGGGTTGTCCAATACCCCCCTAGGAGGCCATTCTGAATGCTCACCCTCAAGGAGAAAAGGGGAGGGGGGATGATTAGGAATGTGCAGGGATTCTATGAAAAGTTGAATTTTCTTTGGTGAAAAAGGATTAACAGAAGAATATTTAGGGTCTTTATGGATTAAATTTACCCCAGCTGATGACTTAATTGGAACCAAAAGCTGGAAATTAAAGGGAAGAGAGCACATTTATTTGCACACCCCACTATCTTGGTGAGGTGTCTTCCTACACTGGGAAGAAAGATGTCCAAGAGAGTCCATCCTGTTTAAAATAAAATTAGGGCCATCCAGGGTGATTCGCTAATCATATGAGCCATAAGTATATTCCAAGTAGATATATGAAGGCCAAGGATTAGAGGGATCCCAAAGGAAACAAACTCTAGGAGAGAATTTACAATCCTCTAACGGAGACCATTCATGCCGCAGAAAGATACCCAATTTATTAGCCAATGTTTCTAGGATATCTGATTGCCTATATTCTAAGGATAATGCTGGAAGTGAAATCTAAAAAGTAAAGAATCTCGTGTGACTCTTGTCCGATCTAAAATTTGGGTACCAAGGGTGTGTGTGCATACCCCAACATCTAAAAACCAACTTTTACAGTGATGGATTTTGTCTCTGCTAGTTTTATCAGCAAAAATAGCTATGAAAAAACCTTGACCATTATCTACAAGAAAGATCTTCTGCAAACCAGTCCAATGCTTAAAACCCCAAGATGATAAATCTTCATTTGTAGGAGTAAAGTTCTAGATCTTACCAATTAAATCCCTCACCCATAGCTCTAGCACTTGATGTGAATTCATATTGGGTGGAATGAAAAGTCGATTTGAATCTCGAGATATAGCTTGTGAAAATCTTCAAAAAGCCTCTCGCTGATCCATGAGCGGAGGTTGAGAAATGAAAGATGGATTGAAAGGAGCTCCTCCTGAGGTAGAGAAGTAATCACTATGGATTTTAAACTAGGGTTATGGCACCTTTGGATCCTTTTTAAAGGGAATTTCATTATCCAGGCGAGACAATGAGATAGAACCACAAATATCAAATATAACTTTCTTCTGGAAAAACCTCCTATGCATACCGTGAGAATGACATGCCTTCCTATGGTTTCTTCCCCTAGGTGGAGGTAACTGAGGGATAGGGTTATTGAATATGGGATTGATACTATTCATGCTAGCTTTACCAACCCACTTCCCAGATTCAAATACCCACTAAGAGATTTTTTTTGAAACCATAGGGTGAGATTAATCGACCCATCTACTTGACCTTAAAAGCCATTGGGGGACCTAAGTAACTAAATGGTTTGAAACTATTAGAACGTGAAAAAAATTTCATGGCTTCATCATCTTTCCCCTGGTCTCTGTAGTTCTTTTCATGTCTCTAGCTAAAACCCTAGGAAAAAATTTAAAAATCTAGCCGTTACCATGAAAAACCCTTCATTTTACCTTGGCCCTTTTCTAATTTGTTGTTACTTTTTGGGACACTTAAGTTCCCTAAAACCCATGTGTCCAAATATTTCCTAGGTCTATCTGCCTAATGCTTTAATTTTTCCCTAAGTCCTCAGTGCTTAATATTTCCTTAAGCCTAAAGTCTGGCGGGTTTAATTTTCCTTAAGTCCAGTGTTTTAATTATTTCTAATGTTCTAGCTTAAATCTTTCCTGGGCCCAGCTCTGACACCATCTCAATCTAACTGTGGGTGTAAGTTCTCATAAGATATTTTAGAGTCTTGCGAACTTATGCTAGCCATTGATTCCTTTCCATAACGTAACGTTTCAATGCAGGTGGGTCCACTGCTAGGTAGGCTCAGGTGGCATCTCCTCATTGGCTGAGATAAACAATGAAGTGGAAAAGTTGTCAAAGTGACTTGTGAGTGAAGAAAAAGTTACATGTCTACTTGCTAGATTCTGTGATGTGGCAGTCTCTCATTCATTGAGATATCCTATGCAGCACAGTGGGATAACACTCTATGGTATTGGCTAAGATTCCAGATTGATGGTTGGTGTATAAGCGCATAGAATCTTTTGAGCCTTTCAGATCTTGTGCCATCTATCTGATCCTCCAGGTGTTCGTGTTAGAGATACAAGTGGGTCCAAAGTGACACATGAGCATAGTTGGCAATTTTTTATTGGTCCATGATTTAATGTGTTGACAGTTATCAGTGGGACCTGGTTTCTGGCTTGTCAGATGGTCCTGACATTTGTAGAGAATCAACGATGGGCATGAGTTCTTAAGGAATGTGTTAGAAACATGAGATCTTTAGACAATTGTCAATTTTACCTTTTTCAAAGGTGACAAAATATGGTGGGTCCACTGCTATGTGTACACAAATGGCATCTCCTCATTGGTTGATCTAGATGATAAAGCAGGGTGGGGTCATTGTCATAAAAGTTGGTGACAAGGATGGAATCGATAGTTTGTGTATGATCTCATGGGTTGTGTCAGAGCCACGAGATCTTGCACCCACCATCCGATTTGAAGGCTTACTGATTGTGGGTCCTGTGTCAGAGATGGTCGAGCATGACAAGCGAATGGCTTGCTGACAAGTGGCATAAGCGGGCCTCGGAGGAGGTCAAAGGTCTAGGGGTCTAGATAAATAAAGTTAGTGACACCAAAAAAGTCTAAAGGCTTCACTCATTCATGAAGAAATTTGGCGGTGTTCTAACGGGTCTAGCGATTCAGCAAAGGAAGGTCGCATAATCACTAAATTATTTAGTGATAACATAAAGTGTTTTGCAAACTGGTGGAACCCTTAAGTCATTAGTTCACCAAATGTGATCAGGGTAAGTTCATTTCCTTTGTTCGCTAATTCATGGGGTTAAGTGGTGAGTTAGTATTTCATTTCATGAAAAAGGAATTGCCTTGTCACATGGTCGCTAAAAGATAACCCTAGGGTAATAGTTGAGTTAAGATAAAAGACCCATGAAAAGGAGAGATCTGATGGCCAGGACTTAAAGTTGATCCAAATTTAAATGTCGACCATAGATTTTCTACTGGTGCTATGAAATTAGCTATTTAATTTCAAATTGAAATTTGTAAAGGGTTTCCTACTACTGAAAGGACCAAAATTGAATGCTTTTACAACTGGATCTCGTAGAATTAGTTTTGTCGATTGTTGCAGTGTGGTCCAGGGTGTTAAGTGATCATTTGCAAGGTGTCTGTACTATGTTCTTTGTGCTTAGGGCATGTTGTAGGTGGCTGAATAGGTTGACAAATTCAGCATTTTCATGGGTCTCAGTACCTTCTTAGTGAAATTGTCATGATTGAGGATCACTCTGGGATTTTTTTTCTCCTAGTTGCCTAGGTTTCTTCCCCTGTATTAATTTTTTGACTGTTTCTAGTTGGTTGGGTGGTTGAAACCCTAACCCTAGTCACCTGAAGCTTGATGCATCCTCTTTGAGGATTCCAAGGTGACTAGGGGTATAAGTGGTTAGTTTTTTGATAAAGGGTTTGGTCCTGAGATTCTATTCTAAATTTTGGTCAGTTCCAGTGGTTATGATTGTATGAACATTTGAGGAAAGAGAAGCTAGATTTTGGGTCTGTTTCCTATCTTTGTGTTGCTTTGATTGTATATTGACCCTGAATATGTTAATGAGAATGCTATTGAGTTCCAATCTTACATCTGTGTATGTCTTCTTATTTTGGTTTTGAGCTCATATATGTTAGTATCACAAAGTGCATTGGCATATGGTAAACAAAGAGTATTGTGAAGTCATCTCTGAGTTCCTAACAAAGTTAGGATTAAATTCTTCTAGGTGAGTTCAGTGAGTTTACAACCAGATAAGAATCTAATGTCATTGTGTTTGAGGGGGAGGGGTAATAGGCAAAGCACCTATCCTGAGCCCAAGAGTATTTGATATAAGATCTTCAGCTGATGTATGCAATTGGGTGACTCTTTGCCCTAGGTTAAGGCACTGGTCCATTCTCTAGAGGTATTTCATTGTCATCAACCACACACACCCAAATTTAAATGATAATATCTTTTAGGCAGTAAGTAAAGGACATAGTTGTCTATTGTTTTGAGACTCCTTTAGAGAAGTGAGTCAAGGGTACACCCACCTAAGCATTAAGGCTTAAAGTGTAGAAGGATCTCCTTGTTGATCCTTGTTAATTGGCCCTCTTCCTTGTAGACTTTGGAGTGGTGATAGAGTCAAATTTATATTAAATTTATCCATCAAAGTATAAATCTACAAGTTGAAGATCAAAGGGAACTCCCAACAAAATGGCAACTCTATTGGGGAGTGTCTAGAGATAAAAGTTACAAAGTGCACTCTTGTTTTCCTATTGTATTCAGTTAAAGATTTCCCACTTTGGTGGGTGGTGACTCAAAAGGTTAGAACTAGTGGTATAGATTGCAAAATATGGACAAAAGGAGGAATACTAGGTCCTTTGTCAAGAAAAATCTAGAGATTGCTCTGGAACAGTTACCTAGAGCTTAAAAGAAAAGTTGGATTAGGAGGAATGAAGAGTCTACCAATGCTCCTATGAGAGAGAAAAGAAATACTAGAGGTAGAGCACCACTTGTATCCTCTAATGAGGAAGATTCAAAAGACATAAGTTCTAGATTAGATAGTGGTTTCTTTGAAGACAAATTTTATGATACCTCAGAAGCAATATTTCAAGATAAGGGTTCATTACCTGCAGGTCAGGATAAACATGCTAGAGAAAAAGGTTATGGGCTGAATCTGGATCCTGATGAGGACATATTCAGAAGGCAGCCCATGGAACCAAGGCAAGTTCATTTCCCATATAAGCATCCTAGTGATGTGGAAGTATCATCAAGCTCTGAAGATAACATGATAGATCCACATGACCTAAATGCACTTAGGTTATAGTTGGTAGAGTAGGATGCCATATACAAAAGGTTACAAGAGGAGAGAGAGGATGAAAAGGTAAACACTCTAATGGAGAGGTAGAATCTTTTAAGAAAAATTAATGAAATGAAGGAGAGAAACAAGATGATTGCTTCTACTCCTAGGGTGTTGCAGCATGATGTTTTTGGTGATCTTGAAGCTCTAAGAAGTGAGCAGGAATGCTTGTTGCAAGACCATGATTTTGATGAAGAGGGCCCTATGATCATACAAGTGCAAAGTTATGCTCCTTTTCCTAAGGGTAGGAATGGACATGAGATCACTAGGCCTACTGTAGTTATTAATGAAAAAGGAAAGAAGAAGATGGTGGGTGTCCAAATAAGCAAACTAGTGACAATACCAGGGGTCCCACCACCTAAATCAAATAGGGAGACCAAGATAGAAATAAAAAGAAAAGAGGATGAAGCTCTAGCTCAAGAGTTGGAAAGAGCTAAATTTGATGCTGCTATTGTAGAGAAAAGAAGAAAGATCTAGTTCTTGAAGGCTTCATTAGCTAATGTTCATGGCCCTTCTTCTACTAAACTAGGTATGCCATCTATGAACACTACTTTTCCACTTAGCAATGCTACTACTAGTAATCTAATTCCTAATGTATCTACCAAATCATTTGTTGATCCTAATAGATAGTCAAATGTGCAAGTGGGTGGGAATGTAGATAAAAATAATAATTCTAGTGTGAACACTAGTTTAGGATTTCAAAGAAGACCTATGCAATTAGAAGGCTATAGGAAAATTAGTTTTGATGGGATACCAGGCTACCCGAATGCTTTTCCAAATGATATAAGAGATAAGGTACCTAAATTTTCTAGTAACAATGCTATTAGTTGTGAGGAACATCTTAGGTTATTTGTTGATATGCTAAATGATTATGAGGTAGAGTGTGAGGATGTAGTCATGAAATTATTTGTTCAATCTTTGGTGGAGGATGCTAGAGATTGGTTTAAGAGACTTCCTGATAAATGTATTGATACTTGGGATTCTTTTGAAAGATGTTTTAAAGAGCAGTATGGTGATAGGCCTAATGCTAGTTTCATGTTGAATGAATTCAATACCATAAGGAAAAATCAGAATGAGTCTTCAGCTGAGTTGAATATGAGATTTTAGAAGGGTATGCATAAGTTGTTCCAAGTTATGTGGTTAGATGACAATGTCTGTCTGACCACATACTTTAATTCATTTGATAGGAAAATGGGATATTTATTGAGGGACAAAGAACCAAGAACTCTTAGAGATGCTTTTAGGATTTCTATCAATATTGAGAACAATATGAAAATATTAGGGAAGTTGGGTGGGTAGAGAGATGACCCTATGTTGTTTGGGGACAAGAAATACAAAAAAGAAAATGATAGGAATGTTGGAACTAGGAGGCAAGAAGAAGATAAATTGGATAAGGTGCTCAATGCATTGAAGGATCTGAAGGCACTTGGAAATAGGAACATCAGTGCTCCTACCAATGAAAGGCCTCAGTTCAACAACAATTTCAATAAGTAGAATAGAATGCAGAACTACCCCTACAAAACCCAATGGAAGGATGTCAGGCCTATTGTCCCTATTGCAAGAGGAAAAAATGATAGAGGTGTCCCCGACCCTCTACAAAAAGCTTCAATAAATATCATGGAGGACATACCTTGGTGTGTTGCATGCCAGTCCCCTCATTCTATAGAGCATTATGTGGTTGCACATTCTATGGCTGCAAATCAAGATTGTGGCAATGAGGAGATAGATCAAGAAGAGACTCAAGATGATGTTGGATGCAACATGGCTACTTCATATCTAGGATATGAAGATGATTCTGATTTTGATGAAGAAGTAGATGTAAATGTGAAGAGACACACTTAGGCCCTTTTCATCAAGAGGTTTTTTTTGATAGTGAAGACATTGATAAGAAGACATGTAACATGAATTCTTCTTCTGAGCTAGTAAATTTAAGAAGACCTTCTAGAGAAGAGATGGATAGGATTACTATAGAAATGATTGCCCAAGTGCAAACTAGGGGCATGGTGGCAAGGGATACAAATGGAAAAGCTACAGGAATGTTTATAAAGAGTACCAACTCTGGAGAGCCTAATGAGAACAAATAAAAAGGTGATCACATGGTGAAATTCAAGAATGTAAAAGGTAAGAATTGTGAGCCTAAGGGAGTTGGAGTTGAAAGATTTTATAGTGATATTGAGAAGCTAGTTAACAAAATGGCTAAGAATGAAAAAATGGGGGTGGTTAATACACCTAATGTATCAGACAAATAAAAGGACACTAAGGCAGTGCAGATTGAGGTTCCTCCCACTACTCCTATTGATATTTTATCTATATTGTCCCAAACCATAGTTAAGGTTCCATTGTCAGGATTGTTGAGGATCCTTGAACATAAAGATAGAGCTATTGCATGGGTAGATAATGTTCATAACAGTGATGTTGCATCTAATGGATTTTAGGATAAAGCTTTGAAAGGAGCTGCTTCTCAAGGAATTGTATCTCAAATTCCTCCTATATATTTGGATAGTTCTATCAATGCTAGCCTTGAAAACATTGATCCATTCTTTTTAAGTGTCCTTGTGAATGGAATGAAAATAAGAAATTGTATGATTGATAGTGGTGCCTCTAATACTATTATGCCTTTTAAGATTATGGAAAAGTTGAGCCTTAAAGTTGATACAGTTGAAGGTAGATGTTGTGCAATGGATCAGAGGGAGGTACCAGTCATTAGGACTATCAATGCAATGCCATCTAGATTGGCATCCTATCCAGAGAAAGAGTTAACAATGAGTGTTTTGGTGGTGGACATCCCTCCTCATTATGGGATGCTGCTATCTAGAAGGTGGAGTGCTGCCATGGCTGGAAGTTTACAGTGTGATCTATCCTATGCCACTTTCAAGATTGATGATCAATTTGTCAAGATTGAACAAGAAACAAGAGTATGCCACATGATTGAAATAAATATTGACAATGAAACTACATGTTTTGTGGATACTGATATTAATGCTTTTAGGGTAGAGATCCCTGTACTTGAGAAGGAACCTATTTTGTCACCTATCTCTATTGAGGTAAGTGTTATTTTGGTGAAGAGTGATTTGTGGGTAATGTACTTTGATGGTACAAATTGCAAGGATGGAGCAGGAGTAGGTATTTTACTTATTTCTCCTAATGGAAACACCTACGAATTTTCTTTCACATTGAATTTCTTTTTGTACCAACAATATAGCAGAATATGAGGCATTGTTGTTAGGGCTGAGGTTGGCACAAAAACATGGTATTAAGTGTTTAAGTGTTGTTGGTGATTCTAAGTTGGTGGTGTCCCAAGTCAGGTCAGTATATGCTTCCAAGAACAAAAGGTTAAAACAATATAGGAATGCAGTTTGGGTATGATTGAACATTTTGATGCCTTCAATATTGAATGGAAGGATAGAAGTAATAATAAGATGGATGACTTGTTAGCCAATATACCAATCAATCCCAGTGATATTACATTTACTGGTATCTCTAAAGTTGAAATTTAGGCTAGGCCTAGTGTACTAGACAATATTGAAAATTGGAAAGTTTTTGATGATGATAATGATATCTTGAAGTTTATAAGTTGTGAAGATCAGTATCATGGTCAAGAATTTGATTGCTCAAATTTGGTTGAGTCAATAGAAGGAAAAGAATTTGTCTTTGGAAATGAAGTTATTCAGCTTAGAACTAACAAGGTACCCAAGGGGCTTGTTGTTTTGGAGACTATCTTTGATAACCAGGATAGAGTTCAAAAGAATATCAAAAGAGATGATCATGCTGATCTAGAGGAGATAAATCTTGGAACACATGAGGCACCTAAGAAGGTGTACATTGGTAGGGACATGTCTTACAATGTGAGAAAATATTTGATTAAGTTATTGAGAAAATTTAGGCATGTTTTTGCATGGTCATATGATGACCTAAAGGTTTATAGAGAAGACTTGTTTTAGCATATCATTCCTTTGAGGGGAGATGCTAAACCTTTCCGACAAAAACAAAGGCCTATTAATCCTATTTTGGCACACAAGATGCAAGAAGAATTTATGAAGTTAAGAGATGCTAGCATTATCAAGCCTATAAGGCACTTTTCTTGGGTGTTAAATTTGGTTCTTGTCAGGAAGAAAAATGGTGACATTAGACTTTGTGTGGACTTTAGGAATATGAACATCAACTCATTAAAGGATAACTATTGTCTACCCAATATGGAAGCTATATTGTAGAGAGTAACCGAGTCAGAATTGATGTCTATGATGGATGGTTTGTCTGGTTATAATCAGGTAATTGTCAAGGAATCAGAGCAATTCAAGATAGGTTTTACAAAACCTTGGGGGACATATGTTTATGTGAGAATGCCTTTTGGTCTCACAAATGCTGGTGAAACTTTTAAGAGGCCAATGCATGTTGCCTTTTTAGATTTCATAAATGATTTCCTTGTTGTCTATCAAGATGATTTAACTACCTATTCCAAGAAGGAAGAAGAGCACTATACTCATTTAGAGAAAATATTTGTGAGGGCTTTGGAATATGGCATTTCATTAAACCCAAGGAAATGTGCATTTGGTGTCACTGAGGGAAAGTTACTTGGCCATTTGGTTGGCAAGCAAGGAGTTAGAATTGATCCTGATAGGGTGGCAGCCATTGATAAGATTCAGAGGCCAAAGAATATTAAAGGAATTCACTCCTTCTTTAGTCAGGTAAATTTCTTGAGAAGATCTGTAACAAACTTTGCTGAGGTCACTAGACCTATATCCAAGATGTTAAAGAAAGGATCTGCTATTACATGGGAAGGTGAGCCTGATGAAGCTTTCAAAAATATCAAGTAGGCTATCAAAGATGCACCTATGCTTAAGGCACCTAATTATAGTGTCCCAATGCACATCTTTTCCTTTGCATCTTTTCACACTATTGCTACAGTTTTGTTACAAAAGAATAAGAATGGTTTTGAGTAGCCTATTGCATTCTTCAATAAATCTTTGCAGGTTTCTAAATTGAAGTATGACATAAATGAGAAACAAGCATATGCACTTGTGAAGGTAGTTAAGGCTTTTAGGTGTTACTTGATGGGGGTAGTTGTGATTGCTTTTGTGCCAAGTGCAGTACTTAAAGATATTTTCTCATAGCAAGAGGTGTCTAGGAGAAGATGTAGATGGATCAATAGGATCCAAGAATTCAACATTGATATCCAAATTACTAAATTGGTTAGAGGACAAGGATTGGAAAAATTGATGGCTCAATCCAATCTTGATGAAAATTAGATAAATCAAGCTGAAATTGATTATACATGTGACATGGATGATTGTATCTGGTATCAAGATATCATCTATTACTTGAGAAATATGAGATGCCCAGTAGGAATGAATGATAATCAGAGAAGGACATTAAAATTATAGGCCATCAAGTATGTAATTGTGAAATGTAAATTATATAGAAGGAATTTGGATTGCATACTTTTGAAGTGTGTGGATGAGAATCAAGCTAACAAGTTGTTAAAGGAAATGCATGAGGGAGTTTGTGGTGGACATTATATGGGTAAAAAAACTGCTCATAAAATCTTGAGAGCAAGATTCTAGTGGTCCACAATCTTCAAGGATGCAGAGAGTTGGGTAAGGAGGTGTGATGCTTGTCAAAGATTCTCTGGTAAGCTTAAATTTTTAGGTAACATGCCATTGAAGCTAGTAGAGGTGTAGGCTCCTTTCCAACAATGGGGAATTGGTTTCATTGCGGAGATACCAAAGAAGTCTAGTGGAGGACACTCATGGATCTTAGTTTCCACTGATTACTTTACAAAGTGGGTAGAGGCCATCCCAACAAGAAATACAACTAGTAAGGTGGTAATCAATTTTTTGTTGAATAATATTGTTACAAGGTTTGGTTTCCCTAAGAGGATAGTAAGTGACAATGCCATGTGCTTTAGGTCTACTGAATATAAGGACTTTTGCAAAGGTTTAGGAATTCAGATTTCTTATTCCTCACCTTATCATCCACAAGGAAAAGGTCAAGTAGAATCTACTAATAAGAGTTTGATTCAGATCCTCAGGAGGATTCTTGAAAAGAATAAGAAGGCATGGAATTCAAAACTGCCATTAGCTATATGGGCTAATAGGGTAACTGTGAAGAAGGCAATTGGTTATGCACCATTTGACCTAGTATATGGAATACATGCAAGGATGCCTCAAAATAATTTATTGGAAATGTATAGGTTTGTTAAGTTATATGATGATGATATAAAGGATGAGATGCAGTTGAGAATTGAAGACCTCATTAGGTTGGATGAAACTAGAAGAGAATCAGTTGCAAGAAATGCCAGGTTGCAATTGCAAATCAAGAATTTGTATGACAAGAGGACTGTTGAAAGATGGTTTGAGCCTGGTGATTTGGTGTTAATTTGGAATTCCAGACTGGAGGATAAAGGAAAACATGGTAAATTTGATCCACTCTAGCTAGGGCCATACATAATTCATGAGAGATGGGGCCAAGATTCATATATTGTGAAAGAGTTAAATGGTGATATTCAGGAATTGCCAATTCATGGAAAATTCTTGAAGAGATACTTCAATTGAAGGTATTTTGTTTTCCTTGAATAGTAGTTAGGTCTGTATATTCTATAAATTTTGTAAAGTTGCTTGCCCCTGTCCTATTTTGTCTTGGTCTGTAGGGTTTTGGTCCTGTTGCTCTCTATTGTCAATTTTTCTAGTGGGATGGTCTACTCTAACCAGTGATTCTAGATCCTTTCTATGCCTGTAGGAGGCATACATCCCCAAACAGAACCACTGTTAGCATGTGCAAAAAATTTCATGGCTTCATCATCTTTCCCCTAGACTCTACAGTTCTTTTCATGTCTCTAGCTAAAACCCTAGGCAAAAATTTAAATATCTAGCCGTTACCATGAAAAACCCTTCATTTTACCTTGGCCCTTTTCTAATTTGTTGTTACTTTTTGGGCCACTTAAGTTCCCTAAAACCCATGTATGCAAATATTTCCTAGGTCTATCTGCCTAATGCTTTAATTTTTCCCTAAGTCCTTAGTGCTTAATATTTCCTCAAGCCTAAAGTCTGGCGGGTTTAATTTTCCTTAAGTCCAGCATTTTAATTCTTTCTAATATTCTGGCTTAAATCTTTCCTAGGCCTAGCTCTAACACCATCTCAATCTAATGGCGGGCGTAAGTTCTCATAAGATTTGTCAAAGGCTTGCGAACTTATGCCAGCCATTGATTCCTTTCCATGATGTAACCTTTCAATGTAGGTGGGTCCACTACCATGTAGGCTCAGGTGGCATCTCCTCATTGGCCAAGATAAACAATGAAGTGGCAGAGTTGTCAGAGTGACTTGTGAGCAAAGAAAAAGTTACATGTCTGCTTGTTGGATTTTGTGACATGGTGGTCTCTCATTCGTCGAGATATCCTATGCAGTATGGTGGGGTCACGCTCTATGGTATCAGCTAAGATTCTAGATCGACGATTGGTGTATAAGCGCATAGAATCTTTTAAGCCTTTTAGATCTTGTGCCATCTGTCTGATCCTCCAAGTGTTCATCTTAGAGATACAGGTGGGTCCAAAGTGACACGTGAGCATAGTTGGTAGTTTTTGATTGGTCCACAATTTAATGTGTTGGTAGTTGTTAGTGGGACCTAGTTTTTAGCTTGTCAGAGGGTCCTAACATCAGCAAAGAATTGATGATGGGCGTAAGTTCTTAAGGAATGTGTCAGACACATGAGATCTTCAGACAACCATCAATTTTACCTTTTTTAGAGGTGACAAAATATGGCAGGTCCACTACTATGTGTACACAAATGGCGTCTCCTCATTGGTCGACATAGATGATAAAGTAGGGTGGGGTCATTGTCAAAAAAGTTGGTGATGAGGATGGAATCAACAGCTGGCGTATGATCTCATGGGTTATGTCAGAGCCATGAGATCATGTGCCTACCATCCAATTTGAAGGCTTACTGATTGTGGGTCCTGTGTTAGAGATGACTGAGCATGAGCAGTGAATGGCTTGTTGACAAGTGGCATAAGCAAGCTCGGGTGGAGGTCAAAGGTCTAGCTATCTGGATAAATAAGGTTAGCGGCACTGAAAAAGTCCAAAGGCTTTCCTCATTCATGAAGAAATTTGGTGGTGTTCTAAGGGGTCTAGTGATTCAGTGAAGGAAGGTCATGTAATTGCTAAATTATTTAGTGGTAACATAAAGTGTTTTGCGAAGTGGTGAAACCCTTCAGTCACCAATTCACCAAATGTGAGTGGGGTAAGTTCATTTCCTTTGTTCGCTAGTTCATGGGGTTAAGCGATGAGTTAGTATTTAATTTCATGAATAAGGAATTGTCTTGTCGCATGGTCACTAAAAGATAACCCTAGGATAATAGTTGAGTTAAGACAAAAGACCTACGAAGAGGAGAGATCTGATGGTCAGGACTTAAAGTTGATCCAAATTTAAATGTCAACCGCCGATTTGTTGTTGGCGCTTTGAAATTACCTGTTTAATTTCAAATTCAAATTTGTAAAGGGTTTCCTATGACTGAAAGGACCAAAATTGAAAGCTTTTACAACCAGATCTAGTAGAATGGGTTTTGCCAACTATTGCAGTGTGGTCTAGGGTGTTAAGTGATCATTTGCAGGGTGTCTATACTATGTTGTTTATGCTTGAGGCATGTTGCAGGTGGCCAAACAGGTTGACAAATTTGACATTTTTGTGGTTCTCAGTACCTTCTCAGTGATATTTTCATGATTGAGGATCACTATGGGATTTATTTTCTCCTAGTTGCCTGGGTTTCTTCCCCTGTATTAAATTTTTGACTATTTCTATTTGGTTGGGTGGTTGAAACCCTAACCCTAGTCACCCAAAGCTTGATGCATCCTCTTTGAAGATTCCAAGGTGACTAGTGGTATAAGTGGTTTGTTTTTTGATAGAGTAAGGGTTCCATCTTGAGATTCTATTCTAAATTTTGGTCAGTTCCAGTGGTTATGATTTTATGAACATTTGAGGAAAGAGAAGCTAGATTTTGGGTTTGTTTCCTATCTTTGTGTTTCTTTGATTGTATATTGATCCTAAATATGTTAATGAGAATGCTATTGAGTTCTAATCTTACATCTGTGTATGTCTTCTTGTTTTGGTTTTGAGCTCATATATGTTAGTATCACAAAGTGTATTGGCATATGGTAAACAAAGAGTATTGTGAAGTCATCTCTAAGTTCCTAAAAAAGTTAGGATTAAAGTCTTCTAGGTGAGTTCAGTGATTTTACAACTAGATAAGAAACTGATGTCCTTGTGTTTGAGGGGGAGGGGTACTAGGAAAAGTAGTTATCCTAAGCCTAAGAGTGTTTGATTTAAGATCTCCAGCTGATGTATGCAATTGGGTGACTCTTTGCCCTAGGTTAAGGCACTAATCCATTCTCTAGAGGAATTTCATTGTCATCAACCACACCCACCCAATTTTAAATGATAATATCTTTTAGACAGTTAGTAAAGGACATAGTTTTATATTTTTTTGAGACTCCTTTGGAGAAGTGAATCAAGGATACACCGACCCGAGCATTAAGGCTCAAAGTGTAGAAGGATCTCATTGTTGATTCTTGTTAATTGTCCCTCTTCCTTGTAGACTTTGGAGTGGTCCCAATAAAAAATTTGTTTTGAAGATCCTAGATAGGGAGAAACTAGTCAAATTTATCCCCACACTTCTCCTTCCACACCGAAAAACTCTCTGGACCATTCTGCTGCAAAGCCCTAGCCATAGGTGCTCCTGCTCCTACTCACGCACCTCCTACTCCCACTCCCACTTATGCTCCTCCTTCCATCTCTTTTTACCTATAAAATCCTTATCCTTAAAAAATTATTTGACCCTCGGTAACTAAACTTACTTTATATGCTTTAAGAGTAGACTATTTAATTAGAAAATTAGGTATTAATTGTAAATTCTATTCTTTATCTGAATATACTTTATCTTAAAACTAAACCTACATTATTTGTTAAAAGATATGTTATAATTCTAATCTATAAGAATTGTTTAAATAGATTAATAATTTTTATCATATTATAATAAGATAATAAAGAAGACCTACTATTTATCAGACAAATTGATGCAAAATGGCAAATGAAAGCCTTCAAACAATGACAATTGGTGAGTTTGAAGGTCTCAACTACCCAAATAGGGATCCAAGTGCCCAATACTTATCACAAGTATGGTAAGGACTAGGGAAAATGGTTGTCACAACCCAAACACCCAAGGAAAACTAATCACTAGGCTATGCCAAGTCCAAAACACCAACAATTGAGAAGTTACTAAGAGGTCTCCTTAACTCAATAGACAACCAAACCCCATGAAATGACTTATAAGAATAGGGGTGGCCTAAAATCATTGATCTAGCCTATTTAGGTGCTATTCCTTTAGTTCCAATGGTTCTTTCATTCACAAGCCACCCATAACACTAGGTTTCTTCAAAATCCAAGGATTTGGCTAGTAGCTCTTCCTGGAAGGAAATCTGAACATAAGTCAAAATGTTCCCAAAGGAAATAATGAATTGGTTAGGGATTATAATACCATTTTGGGGTTTATAAAACATATCCAAGCACCAAGGAGTGTAGACAAGTAGAAGTCACTGATGTTACAATGTTAGATTGGGCTCATAGGCCTAATTAGGTCTCCAAATGCACTACAAGTGCTCTTTCTCCTAATCCAATGTACAAACTAAGTATGGAGGCATGTTTGGATATATAAAAGACCTTAGAAGCCAATTTTTGGAGTCTTGATGAATTCCCAACCCAAGTCTTGGGGCAGGAGTGTATCCCAACTTTGAGAATATTGCTTGGTTAGGCATCTTAGGAGATTGCCTAGGGATGTATTTACCACCTCAGTTTGCACATCTGTTTGTGGGTGATAGGCAGAGCTATAGGTGAGGTTTGTTCCCAACTTCTTGAAGAGTGTCCTCCAAAAATATCCTTGGAACTTTACATCCCTATCAGACACAATTGTCTGAGGTAAGCCATGAATTCTAACCACTTCTTTGAAGAAGAGATTGGCTATGTGAGATGCATCATTTGTGCTTTTGCATGGTACAAAATGAACCATTTTGTTGAACCTATCCACTATGACAATAACATTATTGAATCCTTGCTTGGTCTTAGGTAGTCCCATTACAAAATCCATTGAGATGGACTCCCAAGGTCTTGAAGGGATTGGTAAGGGTTGGTGGAGCCCTTGATTTGTTGTCATTCATTTAGCTTGCTAGAAGATTGTGCAAGTCTCTATAAACTTTTTGACATCATTGTTCAACTTAGGCCAAAAATAGCTCCTCTTTAGCATGTCTATTGTCTTATCAATGCCAAAGTGACCTCCTAGACCACCACAATACTTCTCTCTTATTATGTTTGTCCTCATTGAGAACTTTGGTATACATAGTTGTGCTCCTCTGAATAGAAGTCCATTCTGAATCAGATATTCAAAAAATTTAGTGTGGTATCTACCAACCATCTTTGTGCAAATCTGATATATCTCTTCAAAGTCAGGGTCATTCGGGTACAAGTGTTTGAGGGACTCAATTCCCACACTTTGTAATTGAACTTCTTCAATCAGACCAATTCTCCTGCTAAGGGCTTTAGCAACTTTGTTTTCTACCCCCCTTTTATGCTTGATGTTGAATGTATAGGCCTACAACTTCTCTACGCATTTTAGATGTCTGATAGAGATTTTCTCTTGAGAATTTAAGAAAATTAATGGATGGTTGTCAGTGTATACTAAAAACTCTTTTGGTATCAAATAGTGCCTCCATTTCTTGAGGGCTTGGACCATGGCATAGAGCTCTAGGTCATATGTAGATTACTTTATTTAAGCTTCATTCAATGTCTCTAAGAAGAAAGCAACTGCCTTGCCTTCTTGGCTTAGGACTGCACCTATAGCCAAATTGCTTGCATCTGTCTCCATAGTGAAGACTTTGTTAAAATTAGGGAGGACCAAGATAGGTTATTGGGAGACTCTATTCTTCAAATATTGGAATGCATCATTGGCTTCCTTTTTCCACACAAATTTAGTCTTCTTTCCACCTTTAATAGTTTCAAGCATTGGTGCACACACATGACTGAAATTTTTGATAAACTTTGTATAGAAAGTTGCAAATCCATGGAAGCTTCTTACATCACCTTGGTTCTTTGGTGGAGGCCAATTAATGTTTTCTTCTACCTTCTCAGGATCCATCTTGAGGGTACCTTGTGAGATCACAAATCTTAGGAACACAAGTTCCTTCCTCATAAACATACACTTTTCCAAGTTGATTACCAACTTGTGTTGATGGAGTCTTCTTAGTACCTATTCCACATGATCAAGATGGTCTTCCTTGCTATGACTAAATATTAGCATGTCATCAAGGTAAACAACAACAAATTTGCCAAAAAAATCAATGAATATCTCATCCATAAGCCTCATAAAAGTGCTAGGGGCATTTCTTAAGCCAAAGGGCATTACTAAACATTCAAACAAACCTTCAGTAGTCTTGAATGTTTTTTCCCATTCATCTCCTAGTTTGATTCTGATTTGATGGTATCCAAACTTTAAGTCTATCTTGGTGAAGTAGCAAGCACCTCCTATTTAATCCAATAGATTCTCAATCCTTGGCATGGGGAATCTATACCTTATGGTGATTTTGTTTAGGGCCCTTCTTTTAGTGCATAACCTCCATTTGCCATCTTTTTGGGGGGCCAAGACTGATGGTACTACACTTAGACTGAGACTCTTTTGACTGAGTCCTCTTTCCAAATTTTCAATGACCTATTTTGAAATCTCTTCATGTTGTAGGGGTGTCATTTTGTATGGTACCTTATTAGGTAGGGATGAGCTTGGTATGAGGTCAATTTGATGACTGATATCCCTAATGGGAGGGAGGCTAGTGGGCAGGTCAGTAGCAGTGACATCTCTATACTTTTGTAGCAATTCCATGGCTTCCTTTGGCATAGGCTCCTTTTGATTAGACTTGGTGTTATCCGTGGGCTTTGAGATTAGGACAAAGGCTTCAATATTAGGTTCCTTCAAGGTTTTCAACATCTCCTTTTCTCCCATGATAATCACAGTGGGTTCTTTTTTAGATTTGTTATCCAACAGGGGCTTCATAGTAAAGGTCTTCCCATCTTTGGTGATGGAGTAGGTGTTCTTTATAAAATGGTATATGGCATCTACATCAAATTTCCAGGGCCTACCTAGAAGGATGTGTGAGGAATCCATCTCAACCACATCACAAAGAACCTTGTCCTTAAAATCTACAATTGAGAACTCTATCCATGGTTGTTTTATTACTAGAGTTTGTTGGCCTTTTGTTAACCATGAAACATGATAGGGGCAAGGGTGTAGCTTCTTAGGGAGTTTTAACTTCTAAACCATTTCACGAGATACAAGATTTTTAGTTGAACTAGAATCTATTAGTAGATTGCATACCTTTCCATGACATTTGATCTTTGTCTTGAAGAGATTCTTCCTTTGTGGAGGTTCTTGGGTTTGTGGCACTTGAAGGAAGACCCACCTCATCATAAAACATACTCCTTCCTTTGGATCCAAGTCTCTAGCATCAACATTGTTTTCTTGTTTATCTTCTTGGACAAGTTGTGCTCTCCTCTCACCTTGGTTATTGTTGTTCCTCTTCTCAGGGCATCTTCCTACATGATGTCCCATTTGATTGCAATAGAAACATTTCAATGGTCCATTACCTCTTCCCAAGTTTGTCCTTCCCCTATTGAAAGGCCTCCTTCCTATATAGTTTCCTCTTGAATTAGAGTCACTATTTTCTTTCTCTCCTTCATCAGGGGTCCTGCTACTGCTACCACTACTTTGTCTCTTGTTCCAAGAGTTTCCTTTCCCTCTAAAGTTCTTCCCACTATCATTAATCTTCCCTTTTCCAAAATCCTATTTTCTCTTCCATTTTTCCTCTACCTTGAGTTCCATTTGGTAGAACTTATTGACTATGATAGGGTAGTGTGGACTTAGCTCCTCTTGAATGGATACTTTCAAGCCATTCATGTATCTTGCTAGTTTTTATTCCTCATCTTCTGCCATATTGGTCTTCATACATAATTTTAGGAATTCCTTAGTGTGTGAGCATACATCCATGTCTTTTTGTTTCAAACTTTGCTTCCTCCTATGGAATTGTACCCCATAGTCCTCAAGCACATATGTCTCCCTAATCAATGCTATCATCTTATTCCATGAATTGATCATGCTCTTTCCATTCTTCACCCTCTCTATTTGGATGAAGTTCCACCAAGTTAGGGCTGCTCCCTTTAACTTGGATATTTCCACCTTTACCCTCTTCTTTTCAAGGATGTCCTCACATTCAAGGAATTTTGTCA
This sequence comes from Chamaecyparis obtusa, assembly GCA_027943335.1. NCBI lineage: Eukaryota > Viridiplantae > Streptophyta > Pinopsida > Cupressales > Cupressaceae > Chamaecyparis > Chamaecyparis obtusa. Next base: position 88,038 of record BSBK01008521.1, read on the forward strand.
AAGCCTCTATCCAATCCAAGGCTAAATCTGCATTCATCTTGTCATTGAAGACCAGAAAATCTATCTTCTCATCCATGGTTCTCCTTCCCATGGACTTCAAGGCATCTATGAAAGGACTTTGGTCTATAGGGATGTGATGGTTAGGATCATCCTTCTCTTCTTCACTCCCCTCTTCATTTTCATACCCATCTTCTTTGTTCTTGTCAAGCTTCTTCTCAAGTTCTTCAAGCCTCTTATTTAAGGTTGTCTTTGCAACCCTTTTCTCTCTCACCATCTTTCCTAACTCCCTATTTTTGACCCTTGTAGAGATCTCATCATCCTCAAGATTTGACATAGCTCCGATACCACTTGATGCAAAGTGGCAAACAAAAGCATTCAAATAGTGACAATTGGTGAGTTTCAAGGTCTCAACTACCCAAATAGGGATCCAAGTGCCCAATACTTATCACAAGTATGGTAAGGACTAGAGGAAATGGTTATCACAACCCAAACACCCAAGGAAACCTAATCACTAGGCTATGCCAAGTCCAAAAAATCAACAATTGAGAAGTTACTAAGAGGTCTCCTTAACTCAATAGACAACCAAAACCCATGAAATGACTTATAAGACCAAGGGTGGCCTAAAATCACTAATTTAGCATTTTTATGTCCTATTCCTTTAGTTCCAATGGTTCTTTCATTCACAAGCCACCCATAACACTAGGTTTCTTCAAAAACCAAGGATTTGGCTAGTAGCCCTTCCTAGAAGGAAATCTGAACATAAGTCAAAATGTTCCCAAAGGAGATGATGAATTGGTCAGGTATTCTAATACCCTTTTAGGGTCTATAAGACATATCCTAGCACCAAGGAGTGGAGACAAGCAGAAGTCACTGATGTTACAATGTTAGACTGGGATAATAGGCCTAATTATGTCTCCAAATGCATTGCAACTGCTCTTTCTCCTAAGCCAATGCACAAAATAAGTATGGAGGCATGTGTGGATATATAAAAGACCCTAGAATCCAAGTTTTGGAGTCTTCATGAATCCCCAACCCATGTTAATGGTGACTGTCCTAAGTCACAAACTGGTGCACACATAGAGATGTACGCCTAGGGCTTTGTGGCAAAACCAACTCCCTGCAAAACTCCACCTCTAACTTGCATATTGTGAAAGTGCATAAACAAAGGTCTAATTCCACCAAGGGGCATCAAATTCCCATGGTGGAATTAGGTCAAAAGATCAAACCCTATCAGAAATCCTGTTGGAGACCTTCAATCCAAGCAAGCACACAAGAAACCTTGATATCTTTTAAACTAGTATGAATTAGAGCATGAGTCCAATTGAAAAAGGAAGTATAGTGGATGAAAAATCTTTTAGTCTCAAAATCTTCAATATCTTCAAAACTACACCTGATCTAGCCATGAAACTTTGCTAGCAGGCTGATATGACTGAGATGAACCTCCATATGTAAAATCAGACATTCCAAGATCATAAGACCAACTTACTAAAAATAGCAATTTTCCATAAATAGAAACTCTGCACAAGATAGCCCTTATTGAATACAAAAACAAAAATATTTTTGGGTGATGCAAGATTGCTCTTACACCTAGGATGCTCCTGAATCAGACACCCGGGGTAATTTGAGAAGTGACCCTATCATGACTCAGGTGTGCAGATGAAAACCAAGATGGTTAACATCCTCCTTTGTTAGCCATGATGAATCTTCAACAGGCCATCCTTTCCATTTGACCAAATACTCTTCATATGTCCTGTTCCTTGTGCTTCTACCAACATGACTGTCCAATATGTCTTCAATCTCCTTGATATCTGAACTGGTTGATAGAATACTCCACTGTGCTATTGCAACCTCATCTTCAACACCTCCTTCATGATACTCTATCAAATCTAAAATGTTAAACACTGGTGAAATATTCAGCTCAGCAGGCAATCCTACCTCATATGCATTTCATGAATCATGCTTCTTCAGTATCTTACATGGTCCAAACTTCTTCATTTTCATCTTGTTATAGGTACCAACTGGAAGCTGCTCCTTCCGCAAATGAACCATGACTTTATCCCCAACCTGAAATTCCTTATGCCTCCTTTTCTCATCTGCCTTAGTCTTATACTACACATTCATCTTAGTAATATGCTTCCTCACCTCCTCATGGATGTTCTTCAAATGTTCTGCAAAATCCTTAGCTTCAGCACTACTTATTTCTTCTTTATCTATCTTTCTCAACTTAGATGCATTTCTTGGACTACTTCCATATACAATCTGGAATGGTGATTTACCAGTGCTCCTATTGATAGAATTATTGTATGCAAATTCTGCCTGTGGTAAAATCAAATCCCATCCTGTTGGCTTATCTCCAACCAAACATCTCAGTAGATTTCACAAACTTATATTCACCACCTCTATCTGTCCATTAGTTTGTGGATGATGTGATGAACTGAACTTCAAATCTATCTTCAACTTCTTCCACAATGTCCGCTAGAAATATCCAACAAACTTAGTACTTGATCTGAAACTATGGTCTTTGGAAAACCATGTAGTCTCACCACTTCTTTGAAAAACAATTTTTCTACATGAACAACATCATTAGTCTTCTTGCAGGGAATGAAATGTGCCATCTTCAAAAATCTGTCAACTACTACAAAAATTGAATCATGTCCCCACTGTGTCCTCGGTAAAACAAGAACAAAGTCCATACTGATATCCTCCCAAGGCTTCTCTAGTATAGGTAATGTCTGATACAACCCTGTATTTTTCTTCACTCCTTTCACCATCTGACATACTCTACAACTCTGTACAAACTTCTTCACATCTCGCTATAATAATTCTCACCAACCAAAGCAAGGATTTTATCATGACCAAAATGTTCAGCCAATCCTCCACTATACTTCTCCTTGATGAGATTCTCCCTCATAGAACTTCATGGAATGCACAAATGACTCCCTTTGAAGAGCATATCATCTTGGATGATAAAATCTAGCCATTTCATCCTGTCTAGAGTAACAGGTTCTGTACAAGCTTTCCAAGCTTCACCAAAATTAGGATCCTCTGGATACAAATTCTTGAGTTCCTTGAACCCAACCACTTCAATCTGCATCTCTATCAACAATAGTTTCCTTCTGCTAAGAGCATCCACAACCCTATTAGACTTTCCACTCCTGTGTTTCAAAACAAATGTATAACTCTACAAAAACTCAACCCATTTCAAATGCCTCTGATTCAACTTTCCTTGACTATTCAAATATTGCAACACTTGATGATCAGTATACAAAACAAACTCCTTAGGAAGCAGATAATGTCTCCACTTTTTTAATGCCTGAACTATAACATAAAATTCTCGATCATAGACATAATATTTTCTCTTGGCATCATTTAACATCTCACTGAAATAAGCAACAGCTTTACCTTCTTGGCTCATAACAACTCCTATTGCAGTACCACTAGCATCATAATCTACTTGAAACACCTTACTAAAATCTGGAAGTGCTAAAACAGGTTGTTCTGTAACTTTTTTTTTCAACAATTAAAAACTCTTTTCTGCCCCATTAGTCCACTTAAACTCTTTTCTATCCCCTCTCATTGTTTCAGTCAAGGGTCCACAAATACTGCTAAAATTTCTGATAAACTTTCTATAAAGCTAGCCAAACCATGAAAAGATCTAACCTCAGTAGCACTCCTTGGAGTAGGCCATTTAAGGATAGCCTATACCTTCTCTGGGTCCATTTTTAGACCTTCTGCTAAAACTACAAATCCCAAATACAATAACTCTTTCTTCACAAAATTGCACTTCTTCAAATTAATCAATAATTTCTCATCCCTCAACTTCTCAAACACCATACGAATATTCATCATATGTTCTTTCAATGTCTTGCTAAAACTCAAAATATAATCTAGGTAAACAATGACAAACTTACCCAGAAATTCTTTCAGAACCTCATTCATGAGCCGCATGAAAGTGCTCGGTGCATTAGTTAGCCCAAAAGGCATGACTAACCACTCATACAATCCTTTCTTTGTCTTGAAGGTAGCCTTCCATTCATCTCCTTCTCTGATCCGAATCTGGTGATATCCACTCTTTAGATCTATCTTTAAGAAATACACAACCCCACTCAAACAATCCATAATATCATCCATTCGTGGCAATGGAAACTTATAATTGATTGTGATCTTGTTTATTGCTCTAGAATTTGTACACATCCTCCACTCTCCATTCTTCTCTTGTGCTAATACCACTGGTATAGCATAGGGACTCAGACTCTCTTGAATCAACCCCTTCTCCAATAACTCATGTACTTGTCTATTCAACTCTTCACTTTCTGCTGGTGTCATTCTGTGTGCTACCTTGTTTGGAAAATTAGCTCCTGGAATCAAATCCATCTGATGACTGATCTACCTTACCGGTGGTAATCCATTAGGTACATTATCAAATACAATATCCTAAAACGCATTCAACAAATCTGCAACCTCTATAGGTACATCCTCTAATTCTTTTTTACCAACTTTTGAAATTAAAGAAAAACACACATGCTCATGCCTCATACCATCTAGAAATTTTCTTCCATCAACAAATGTTATTCTTGCATTACCACATACCTTTTCTTCAGTCTCCTTCAATGACTTTATCTTATGTCGTACTCCATCCTTTGTCAAGGAATAGGTATTCGCATGACCATCGTGTATAGCACGTCTCTCAAACTACCACGGTCTACCCAACAACATATGACATGCATCCATAGAGATGATATCACATAGTACCTCATCTTGGTACTCACCAATCTTGAACTTTACCAGACACTGTTCACTGACCATGACCTTGTGGTCATCCTGCACCCAGGCAATCCGATATGGATGTGGGTGTTTCTATCTCTTGAGCTTCAACTTTGTCACCATCTCTTCTGACACCAAATTGTCAGTGCTTCCACTATTGATAATCACATCACAACATTTACCCTCACACTTGCATCTAGTGTGAAACAGGCTCCTCCTTTGTTCAGGTTCATTCTCACCACTTAGCAAGACTCTTCTATTAATTAGCATTTCTACTCTTTTAGCATCTTCAGAATTTGATGATCTAGCATCTTCATCCACATGTGCAACTCTGGCCTAGCCTTCATTTCTCCTATCTGTTCTACCTTGGTGCTAAGGACATTCAAATGCCCTATGACCTTCTTCTCCATAGTGAAAACATGTTCCACGGAAGCCTCCTCTTCCAGATCCTTGTCCTCTTCCTCTTCCTCTCTGATCTCTATTACTTTGATCTTGGAAATGATTGGAATTATTTCCTCTCTAATTTTGACTGCTACTGGCCTCATCCTTCTTTTTTGGATCTTCATTTCAGCCACCATATGACTGTCCACCAGCTCTTCCACCATGACCTCTTCCATTTTGTCTGCTCTAAAACTTCTTGTTTAGCTTTTCCTCTACTTTTAGGGCAAACTGTTATGCCTCCTCAATACTATTCATTCGAACCAGATTCAACTCCTCCTGAATGCTTGGCCTTAACCCATTAAGGTATAGGGCAACTTTGTCCTTATCAGCTTCGGCATGGCATGTTCTGATGAGGAGTCGATAGAACTCCTTTGTATACTCTTGAATAGATCTTCCTGCTTGCTTCAAACTTTGCATTTTTTTTAGTAGGTCAAGCTCATAATCAACAAGAATGAACTATCACTTCAATTTATCCACCATCTGATCCCATCTTGTGATTTTATCTTTCCCTCTTCTATTTTTCCCCAATTGAATTTCTTGCCACCAGATCTTCGCATGACCTTTCAATCTGGCCTTCACAAATTTGACCCTATCAGGATCCTCAACATCTTCATACTCAAAATATTCCTCACATTCATTGATCTAGTTGATCAATTCCTCTAGGTTAAGATTTCCAAAAAATGTAGGAACCTCAATCTTAGGTCTTTTCCCAATCTTGGAAATCGCCCAAAAAAGTCTTTCTTCCTCCTGGTTCACAATTTCAGCTTCTCCTTCTTGATATTCTTCTTCAGCTTCATCATCGCTTTCATCTCAGACATTAAGATTCATTCCTCTATGAATCTCTTCTTGCAATGCTCCCACTTGTCTCTGCAGCTCTCTAACCTCAGGTGTCATAGCATCAGCTCTTCCACCACGTTCTCTTTGTGGAGGCATTTTCGCGATACACACTAAAACCCTAACCACGGTCCTGGTGAAAACTGCCTCACAGTCGGTGATCTGTTTACACACTCAAGAACTCCTACTCTGATACCACTTGATGAAGGGTGCTCCTCTTAATACCACAAGCACATAACAGAAATAGAGAAACAACAACAGTAATATGCAAGAACAAAAAATTAACTTCTTATTATCTCCACAAATGTGGAATTACAAACTTTCAGAATTACAATATGCAAAGCCACATGGGCATTCCCTTACAATATTCTGTAGGACAAAGCCTCGAATCAATACCCAGATCTACTACCCAGAACTGCCCTAGACAACACTACAGGCCTTCTTTATATAGGCAATTTCCACCGCCCGAGAAGGTTCTAGAAATTTAGCCCTTAGGGCCGACCAAACTTAGAATTGTTTTATTTTATAATTTATTACATGAAAGTCATCTCAAAATGAGTTTTGAAACCCAAACAAAAATTTTGAAGAAAAATTATTTTCCACCATTTCAGGTGACCCAACTTTCGAAGACCATAAGTCATCGCCTGTTGACCCGATTGGCTATTATAACCCCATTCTGGAAATGCCACAAAGCGCTCTACAGGTTTAACTAGTGCAAAGTGCTTGTCACACAAATTTTCAACCTCATTCGGGGCCTCTAAAGCCTTTAAAACTAAGTTCAAAGTTTAGGTACCCTGCTGCCAATACCGAAAATCTTCAATATCTTCAAAACTACACCTGATCTAGCCATGAAACTTTGCTACGAGGCTGATATGACTTAGATGAACCTCCATATGTAAAATCAGACTTTCCGAGATCGTAAGACCAACTTACAAAAAATAGCAAGTTTCCATAAATAGCAACTTTGCATAAGATAGCCCTTATTGAATACAAAAACAAAAATATTTTTGGGCGATGCAAGATTGCTCTTACACCCAGGATGCTCCTGCATCAGATTTTGGGCCCATTGACCACTTTTTACCATACTTAGTCAGGGGCTTATAGTTGTGCCAATCCTAGAACTAGGCCTTACAACTTGGTCTAGGTGCCTGGCTAATATAACTAACTAAACTAGATATGCTTAGGACTCTTAAGGTCATTGTTTGTTGAGTGTAGAGTAGGTGCTCCTACACCAAAAATATTCATTGTCCCCACAATAAAGACAATGAATATTGACCTATTACTATACTTAATGCTTAAGAATTGATGATTTTATAAGATTAGATGCATGATAATAATATTCATAACTAATTCATTGAAGATTTGTCTTGGTACTATCTGCATTTAATCTGCTAGGTCAAATATTCAAATTACACCACATAGGTCTTTTCCTTTAAACCTTTATGTTAAATGCATTTAAAATAAAGGTCTAATTCTGTAGATTGCTATCATGAAGGAAGACTTGACCTAGAAGTCTATAGAATTAGACAAAGCTACAGATAGAGGTCTAATTCTGTAGACTGCTAAGTCAAATCTTCCTTCGTGCTAGCAGTCTATACAATTAAACCTTTATTTTAAGTCCATTTAACACAAAAAAATTTACAAAACTAAACCAATGGCATGTTTACAACAAAGAAATAGAATGATAATAATATGCTGAAAATTCTATTATATTTAATAAACACCAAATGACCAGTCCCAACAATTCTTAAACATACTTTATCTGATATGATGAATTCTTAAAAAATTAAGCTTGGAGTAAACATAGTTATCACATTGTTTTTTGCATGGTACAACAAATATTTGGTTGATTAAGAGTGAGGCCTTCTTTAGAATCTCATGAGTTTTTTACTACACATGCAACATATTGCAAGTTTGAAGAGAGCCTGTTCCATGTGTGATAAAACCTACTTTATCTAATATGGTGCATTGTTAAAAAATTTAAGGGTGGAGTAGGTATTACTTAGTTTTTATGGGGGACAATGAAGATTTGGCTAATAAATAGTAGGTCTTCTTTAGTATCTCATGAATGTTTACCACATATGCATGAAATGAATATGTTATTTTTCATCTCCAATTAGTTAATGCTTTATAGAAACTCTGAAAGTATATTTAAGAGTTCCCTAGGTCACTTCTTGGAATGAATTATAGAGAAGGACAATAACCTTATAATTCAAAATTTTAGGAGTGGAAGGCCTTTCAATCATCACTAGATTCATATGAAATTCTAAAATTATCAACTTTATATGGAAAAGGAAGAAACAAAACTGATTATTGTTGTAATTGTTTATAATATATATAACTGAACAAAATAGTGACCAAATTTACATCATGTATGCCCATATCAAACCTCATGGTCCCCAAGAAGTGAGTAAACAAGTAATAAACAGATGCCCTAGCTTCAAACCAGTGAAATACAATGCAATAAAACCAAGTAACAAAAAAGACATGGCCAAGTTCACACACGCAAGAAAAAGTCCAGTTCATGCTTACCTCAAATCCCTGTAAAGTTAGGGCCGTGCACACAAGAAAAAGTCTAGTGTAGCACACTAATATTTTCCCTCATTATATAAGGATGCTAATGTAAATTCCTAATTTTTTTAAGTTCAATGGTTGGTGAAAATCAAATCGTAGGACCTTTGCATGTCAAAATATTGTATGTTTATAATTGAATTTACTATGTTTATAACTGATAATTTGAGTTCTGTATTGTAAGATAAGTTGGTTTTTATAAGGTTTTGTAAATATTGTTAATCTTATCCTATTTATATTGCCAAAAAATTTAAAATAATTAATTCTGATATTGATATTCATACCTGGTTTTCATACAGACCTAAAGTATCACATGTCTTGTCATTTTCCTATCCTGAGTGTTGTGATACTTCTGATGAAGAAAGAAGGTGTCATTACTCTGAGTAATTCTTGAATTGTTTTATTATTTGATAATCATGACACTTACTTCATTATTGTATTTCAGTCAATTCTTGTAATATTTTTATATATTTAAACAAATAAAAAATGAATAAAACACTCAGAACCTCTATGAAATAGATGCCCTAGCTTCAAACCAGTGAAATACAATGTAATAAAACCAAATAACAAAATAGACATGGCCAAGTTCAGGAATGTAAGAAAAAGTCCATTTCGGGCCTACCTCAAATCCGTGTAGAGTTAGGGCCCTCTTCACCCATGCAAGAAAATTTTTGATGCCCTCTTCCCTTTTCACACATGGTGCCCTCTTTACAGCTTGTAAGAAAAAGTCCAGTGCCCTCTTCTCTCTTCGTGCACGGTGCCCTCTTTGAAGCTCACAAAAATTACAAATGAGCTTTTCTTTTTCTTTTTTCTTTTTTTATAATCATGCGGATGTCAAAGTTACAATGTCACCATCGCTGTTATGACACCATCTAGGGCACTTGCAAAAAAAAAACACACACAAATGGTAGTGTCATTGAAATTGGCTTCAAAATTCGACCCCAAATGTTGTAGTGTAGGAATATTTTAACAAACTTCATATGTTACCTCAAAATCATAAGCAATTTCCAGCTCATCAATTTTAATCAGCTATTAGAAAATTTAATGTTTTCATCCATACTTGGTTAATACTGAATACGTTGGTGATAACTAACTCAGTTATTACGATCACAACATATATAGAAGACAAACTCAGTGTATATAAAAATCTTTAGTTACCGACCCTATTAACATGTTCAAATCTGATCTCTTCTTCATAATAGAATAATGTAACATGCCCAAGTCAACAATATAATGTCATAGAGTCATCAATAAGTTACCCAATGTATACCTTATCCTTATCTATCATATCCATATTTTCCTTATATAGATGTCTCATTTCTTCACCATTTCTTCCTTCTATAGATGTTCAAATGTCTGTAACTATCATGATAAGTATAGTCAAAACTAGTTGACATCAGTGACAACATATTAACTAATTTAATCATCTTACATATCACTTTAGTAGCTCGTTGATCTCTAATCATTATTTCTTTAATTCATCAAGATATTCAATTAGTTGCAGGTCATCAATCTCTCCCTTTGACATTGATGGCAACACAAACAATATGAACTATGTCATACCATACAAAACATATGTTATAAAGCTATATAGCTAAATGTTGTAGATCAGTAAGCTCTCCCTAGCTTGATATTTAATATCTTTAATCACTACAAACAACATTCCATGCAGAATCTCCCTGCGGATTTGATCTTCTTTAGTTCTATGATTCTTTCTCTCTTTTTTCTCTTGTTCTTAGCAATAGATATTTCATATAAATCTATCTCCCTTTGACAACAATGCCAAAAGAAAATAAACAGCTTTTTAGAAGCCAAGTTATTCTATGTTGTTTGGTCCAGATCAAGTAACTTCATGGACTAATATACAATTCTCTGTTGGAGATTCTACAATATTTCACAACCTTAGGAATCCTAAAGTGTGAGCTATATGCATCAACATGAATGATTTTTTGATAAAGTATAGGTTGATGCAACCTCCTAATCACCTTAGTGACTGATAGATAGGGGATGAACCCCTATTCTAGTCCTAAAGTACTCAAAAGTGTCCTTCAGTAAGGGCTTGGTAAATATGTCAACAAGTTGTTCCTTAGACTTTACAAATTCTAGTTTCACTTTCTTTCCTTGTACTTGTTCCCTCAAATAGTGATACTTAATAGATATGTGCTTTGTTTTTTAGTGCATCACTAGATTCTTGAAAATTTTTATAGCACTTATGTTGTCACAATATATAATCACTGGATCAGTGATCACCTCATTCATTCCTTCCAACACTTATTTTATCTAAGCAATATTTGAACAATTAGCATTAGCAACAACATACTCTGCTTCAGGAGTGGGCTAAGAAACACATGCTTGTTTCTTACTTATCCATGTCACAAGCCTTTCTTCCAAAAAGAATGCTCCACTAGTTGTGCTCTTCTAGTCATCAATGTTTCCAACCCAATCTGCATCAGTGCAAACTTAGAGTTCAAATTTTCCTTCCTTTGTGTACCATAAACCATAATCTTTAGTTTTCTTCAAATATCTTAGAATCCTTTTAACAAAAACCATATGTGAATCCTTAGGGTTACTAGAAAGTCTTGCTACAATCCTGACTATATGTGCTATATCAGGCCTACTATGTACCACATACATAAGTTTTCCTATCATTGATCTATATAGTGTTTCGTCATCTTTTGTCAACTTAGATCTGTATGGACCCTAAAATGGTCACCTAGACTTTAGGCCCCATTCTTCAATTTATCAAATGATGGAACCAATTTATCAATTTCCTGAATCATTGCTTTGCAATATTTTCAATTTAAATCAATTCCCTTGATCAAATCGTAATTAATTTAATTATTTCAATATTTTATAAGGTTTGATCATTTTATCCTAAGACTCATTTAATTAAAAGAAAACTTCCCTTTTAATTAAATAAAATCATCTCATTAAAATGAAATTCCCCTTTTAATAAAATCCCCACTTAAAATATATCTTTGTTGAAAAAGGAAATAAAATAAATAAAAATCCATTTTTTTCTCCACTTTGAATGCACATACTTTCAAGTGGTGGGCCTTTTTCATCTTTTTGCCTCTTAAAGAATCTTGAGCACATGGATCAACCAAGATTTAATCGCCACCATTTCTCATTTCTTTTTGCCTCCTAATCTTGACCATCCACTTTCCTTTATAAGGAGCCTTGTCGTTCTCATTTAGAGACATCTAGGTTTTTGTATTGTTATGTTGCAGGTTTGGAGAGCAACTTTGGAGAAGATTCTTGAGCACTTGAGCTTGGATATTGCAACTTCTTTTTTCTTGTCTTCTTCTCTCATGCTTTCATGGCAATCCATTTAGATTAATCTTGCAATTTCATATTAGATTAGATTCATATTTCCTTTCATAGAATAATATTTCATAAGTATTTTCTTTCATAGATTAGTTTTCTTTTATGCATTGTTATCATATAGAATAGCTTTCATTTTCATTTGCATGCATACTTGATGATCATGGAGACTAGCATTCTTGTTTTTCCTCTTTGAATCTCTCATTTTATGGTGTACTTGCATGGGCATGAACTAGGTCTAAACTAAGGGCCTCCATTACAAACCCTTGCACTCCATGAATAGAGAGCTATGAGTCACCATTTGAGACCTCATTCTTGAGAAATCTTGAATATAATGACTCATAGAAGTGTGACAACTTTTTAGCACACATTTTTTTGGCGCCCACCATGGGGCAACATTTTTTGTGTCATTTTATTTTATTTTATTTTCTATGATTTTCATTCATTGTCCGTAATTCCATGTGTCACTTTTATAGTCTCATGTGAAGTTTCTCATTGTATCGCGCAAAGTTTTACTAGTATTAGCATTTTTGCATGCAACAAAGCTATTTTCTTGTGTGGGCCTATGTAATTTCTCATGTGGGCCTATGTACTTTCTCACATGGGTTGGTACTTTCTCATGTGACACTATGTACTTTCTCACATGGTACTATGTAGTGTCTCACATGGACTCTTAATAGTAGAGATCTAAATTTTCAGATTTGCTAGTTTTACTTGCCATTTTCTAACATTAATGCTTGTTGTGGTTTGTTTCCTTGATTCTAATTACTGAGGGAGCATAGCATTGGATTGCAGATCTTTAGACCTAAGGTGAGTTGCTATAATCTCTATAACATTTGGATTTTGGAAGTAAAATGAATCTCTCATGTGTCTAGCTTGAGTACTTATTGCTTTCATAGATCGCGCTTCAATTTTGGGCTCTAAAAAGAACATAGATTCACTTTCTTGCATATGTGTTTCACATAGTAATTAGGCCCCATGAACACTATTTGTGGCATTCTTGAGAGAGTGGATTTCTTGCAAAGCTCTTTCTGAAGATAGAGCCCCTTGTAGGTAGGGAGGATATTGTTACTATCTCAAGGTCTTACTTGGTTTAGTCTTCAACATTGATAGGTACGTTCTCTCTTGGTCCCACTTAGAGAGCTCGTTAGACATTGTTGTTGACATCATGAACCTTCACAAGGTGGTTTCAATCGTAGCATGTCAATGAACTTTCTTGCTATGTTTGGGTGAAGTGAAGAGGCTAGAGGATTATGCTCTACTCCCTTTTTGGGTAGTACCAGAAACTTAGATCCTTGAATCTAAACCAAGTCCCCATGTGGTCCTTTTTGTGAGTCACCTTTTTAGAGAGGGTTAACCATAGTGGACATTCTCTTTATTGGGTCAACCATGTGAATGAAACCTCAAACGGTAATAGCCATTTTCACTGTGGTAGCAATAACCGCTATATAAATATCCTTGTGGAAGAAATCTCTATGGGTTTAGTTTCTTGTTGGGCTATCAAATCTCCTTAGCATCTCTGATTGATTAAATTCTCAGAATGTGTCAAAACTCTAGTGCGCCTGGATTGGAGTTCACCCTCTTGAGATTGCAAAAGTTGCAAAGTCAAACCATTACTAAGAACCATAGTGCAACCATATTTCTCTTTCTAATATTTCTTATTATATTATTAAACAATATATATAATATTATTTAATAAATATTTTGAATAATGTTTTTACTTTTTATTAATTAATATGTTTATTAAATTAATGCTTCATGAGTTGATCATTAATTTAGTTTTCAGAAATCATTTTTATTGAGATCTACTTAGAAAGCATAATTAATATAGTTTATGGTAAAATGACTTACCTAAAATGTTATCAAGATGTAACTAGTATTTTTGATCTAATCTTGTTTAGTTTTATTAATATTAATCCATTTTAGTTAAAGGTTATTTTAATTAAATAGTTAGTGCTTTGTGAATCTATTAGAGAACGTTAGATAAACCTTTTGACTGAATCTTGATGTAAATTAACATTTGATAGTTGATTTGTTTAACCATTAGCTAGTCAACTAAATTTGTTTAAATATTTGATTTTTGTGACATAAATTATTTGTAGAGTGGTCATTAGGATTTAATAAATGTTAAAAAAATAACTAAGACTCAATTAAAATTTGCATGGAACACATTATTACTATAGAAAACCCTTTTTTAAATCAGATGGTTTAGAATCTTCCTCATAGTCATTGAGACATTCAACCTGGTAAAGGTAAGCACGGTTGTCAACCCTTCACCATGCATTTCTCCAATCAGCAGTTACCCTTCCTGCTCATGGCTTTAACCTTTCTCCTTAGTCAACTTTTAACCCTTGGTCTTTAACTTATTAACCCTTTAAAAAAAAATTAGGTGCATTTTTTAGAGTAAATTATGGACATGACAGATTAAATTCTTAGAATGTGTCAAAACCCCGATGCATCTAGATTGGATTTTGCCCTCTTGATATTACAAAATATGCAGAGTCAAACCATTACTAAGAACCATAGTGCAACCAAATTTCTCTTTCTAGGACTATGTGCGTGGTTGGAAAACATTTTGAGAACATACACAAGTAGAATTTTTAAGGAGTAGCATACTAAGTCACTATTCTTGTTCATGTGCAAGGTTGTTTTGCCCCTTGTTCATTGTTTGAAAATATTGTTTTCTTGAACTCCTTGACTGCTATCTTGTATGCTTAATTGATGCTAAAAATTTGTTGATGTATTTACTTGATCTTTTAAAATGAACAAAAAAAAAACTAAGTTCCTGAGTTTATGAACTTGATATTAAGCAGCCCGATCTTGTTTTGTTACCTGGCTCTACACATTCTGACGTGAGCCTAGCATTTTCTCACATGAGATTTCACTTTCTTGCATGATCCCTAGCATTTCTTCATGTGGGACTGCATTCCCTCATGCGAACCTATCCCCCGGTCTATCAGAATAGTGAGTCGATTCTTGTCACTTCCAATCTTCCTTGGTCAGTCCAAGTCAGATCTTAGGTGCTGTGACATGTTGCTCAACATCCAAATGAAATTAAATAGTATCAATTTGCACAAAATGACTTTTTGTCTTCTTTCTTCCACATCTTCCATGTCTTCCTAGTCTCCCATTTCCATCTTTTCTCTTCTTCCTAAACTCTTCACGTCTTCTTGATTCTTTTCCTCTTATTATCTAGTCTACCTATTGGAAAGTTGTCTATACAAAATTATATGACTAGATATAGTGTTTTCACTATGGCAAAAAATTCATATAGAAGTTTGGAGTAAGCACACTAAGTGTAAAGATCAAAAATCAATTAAGTGTTGAAGACTAGATAGCATACAAAGTTCTTGCAGCTCAGAGCACCTATGCCCATGCATTCAGATGAATTATGATATGCATCATAGAAGTTAAGTTTTTTAGACTATATTCTTACTTAGTCTAAGAACACATAAGTAGATATGCAAAGATGTGAAAGTTATAGTCAATTGAAGTTGCACAGCCAATGTGTGCCTGCAGAGAACAGAGCATAGAGCCGACAGTGACTATTTTGGTTTGTGATTGTAAATTAATGTTGTAGAGGCTATGTGCCCATTGTATTTACGTTTCCAACATATGTATATGTATAATTATAAGCACACTTAATCCAATTCATTTGGACGCATTATTTGTAATTAGTTATAGGGCTGACCTAATTGTATAATTGGTATGAGTGCATAAATATAAGGTGCGCCCATTATATTCAGTATGGATGTGGAAATAGAGTTGTGAGAAGTATAGAAGAGGTATGTGAAGAGAGCATATGATGTATTAGAGCTTTGAAAGAGGTCAAAGCATCAGTGCACCAAAGGAACTGATTTGACAAGTAGTGTCACAGTAATAGTTTACCTGTAGATATAGTGTGTATCTGATTTAGAAGGTTGTAGCCTTCATCATTTGAGCAGTGAGATCTAGGATAGTGAGTCCACTCCCCTAACAGGGATCATTGTAAAAGAATCCTAATAGGGTTTGACCCTTAACAAGGTCTACTTTACTAAAATCATTGTAAAGCTACTCCTAATAGGGT
The DNA here is from genome assembly GCA_027943335.1 of Chamaecyparis obtusa. Taxonomy (NCBI): domain Eukaryota; kingdom Viridiplantae; phylum Streptophyta; class Pinopsida; order Cupressales; family Cupressaceae; genus Chamaecyparis; species Chamaecyparis obtusa. The sequence continues at coordinate 104,038 of BSBK01008521.1, forward strand.
AAAGGATCTTCTAACAAGGATCACAAAACACTAGTGCAGATTATTAGTGGGTATCAAGTCCCACTAGGGTTTTTACCTATTTGGGTTTTCCCATAACCATATTGGTGTCATGTGTTGATTTCATGTTTCATGTTTATGTGAATGTTTAATTCATTACTTAAGCATTTATAATTCAGTATTCAGATTAAAGTGAAAAGTTAAAATACAATGAACACTGATTCACCCCCCCCCCTTTCAGTGTTCCCATTCCTAACAATTGGTATCAGAGCTCTGGTCCTCAGCAAAGAAGTTTAACCACTTGAGGAGATCATGGAAAAAGAAGATTTGAAGAAGAATCTTGAAGCATCTCTTTAAGACTGGGACAACTCAGAAAGAGAAATTGAAAAACTAAAAGAAAAAGTCAGTGATGCTCAATTAGTTATCAAGAGACTAAGAAAAGATTTGAAGGATGCTCTAATAATAAACTTGAAGAAAAAGTCAAAAAATTGAGTGAAGAAAATGCATCTCTATTGAGTCATCTTGAAGAATTAGATGACAAACTAATGAACAATCAAGATGTCTACAATGAACAAGTCAAGGAGAACCTTCAACTAAATGAAGAACTAAGGGAGGCTAACTTAGAAATCTTGGAGCTAAAGAATATCAAAGAAAGCTTGGAATCTAAATTAAAGAAGTGAAAGGATCATATTGACAAATTACACACCAGTGTTGAATTAGTAGAATCATAGTTGTATGCAAGAAGAATCAAAGGAGACACTAGCTATATCAAATACAATGAAGCACAAAATCAGATTGATAGTATGCGAGCAAGAAAGGATTCACAAAAGAAATTTACTGATAATGAGAAGTCTGAAGATCAAACCAAAGACAATGGTAGTCCTCCTAAAAATGAGCGCAAGCCTATTGAATGCATATGTTTTGCATATAAAAAGCATGGACACATTACAAGGAACTGTATAGAGGTAAAGTCTTTTAATGGTTATTGTTATACATGTAATAGATTTGGTCATAGAGAAATAAATTGCAAGACTAGTAAGAAGAACAGGATTCAGCATAATCAAAGAAATCAAAATTAGACCAATGCAAGAATTTCTCAGAATGTTACATGTCAGATATGTAACTATAATGGTCATACATCAAAACAATGTAGAATGGTGAATCATGTCAATGTGTCGAGGAATAATAGACCTCCAGTGATATGTCACACCTATAACAAGGCTGGACATATCTCAAAGTTTTGTAGATCAAGGATGCAAGGTCAGGAAACCCCTAAAAAGGCCGAAGAACCAATTTTTGATCTTGAAGTAGAAGTCAAGTTTGTGAAGGCATCAGAAGATGTGAGCATGATTTGGTCAGATGGAAAGAAAGAAACTATTGATGGTAATGTATTGGATGCATCCCAAGTGGACGCACCCTCTACATCTGCATAAATGGCCCTTAGGGTCATAGGGGGAGCTAATTTAGCTGTAGACCCCTGGGTTGCTAGTATACTCATCCTTAGAGTATGTGCCTTTGGACTTAAGCTTTTGAAGTGTATAGGAACCATTGTGCAAGAGCACACACACTGATTGTTAGTGGAACTCAAGTTTGAAAATTTGAAGTGACAACCTAGTTTACACAAGTTGCATTAATGGCAAAATTCTTACTTTAAGTACACAAGAAGTTGTTTATTCACTCATTGCATTCATACTCAAAGTGATTGGAGAGTAGATTGAGACTTGGAAGTTGATGTGAAGATTTGAATATTGAGCTATCAATAATTGTAGTGCATTTGATCAATTGTAGAAACCCTAGCTCATTGTGTCGATTTGAAAGCCATCAAAACATCTTAGAGATCTTTTGGAAAGTGAATATCAAGTAAGTCATGGCCACTCCTATTGTTTTTTATGTTGCTGAAAAGAAGTGGTATGTTTTCAATAGACACCCGTTTAAGTCAACCCTAGATGATTTACAAGGAGCATTCTCCCACACATCGATGGGCATCATGCATGTAGAAGACATAAGGGCTTACATCTAATGTAAGAAGGAACCTATTGGACTGGATAGGTTAAGGACACACTTGGACACAATGTTGAAACCAGACAAAATGTTAATGGATGAATACATGAAATGGATTGATCACCCCATTGTTGAGTATGCCATGACATATGAATTCTATGAAACCCAATGGATTAAAATATTGTTGAGGAGAATCCATGATGACTTGTTTTGGATTGGAGATGTACCAGTAATAATAATAGGAGACCTAATTCATGAGATGATAGGCCTTTCTAAGATAGGTGCCATCCTTCCTATGGGAAAGGATGTCAGGAAAATGGTGGAGCAAGTGTGTAAATCTAGAAGTGATAAGCGTGACATGACCATTGAGCCTATAGAGCAACCAAACATCAAGTTGATATCAATGATATTGAGTTACAAATTTCATCACACCAGTAGGGTGAATAGTGTGTCTGTGGGCACTATTCTAGTAGCCATCCATCTTGTGCAAGAAGATGGAGAGTTCAACTTGTGGGTATGTGCAGGATCATGGTATGCCAAACTAGGCCCTTATGTGGTAATGAAAATTTAGAAAATCAGGTCTAGGCAAGTTGACATAAAAAATTGAACAAGTTATAAATATTATATCAAAAATATGTATCAAGAGAATCTGTAGAAAATTTAATTTAGTTTCTAAGATACTAGACCTTTTTTGAAAAATAATTATTCTATATGTTGAAAATTCAAATTTCAATGCAGTAGTATAAAAATTTCAAGAAAAAATAAGTAGGTGTATGCCTGACCACCTTAAACACTATCAAATGATAAAGTTTTTTTACAAGATTCTAGATATAAGTCATAAACACATGTCTGGATGTGACACATATTTTTTTGTATTTTATTTCCAAGTAAATAATTAATTATTATTTTTCTTCTAAAACTTTTCCAAAATACAAAAACTCTCGTGTCTAACCATGTTAACTTAGTCTAAACTTTATCAGATTGACTTTTTTTATTATTTTTCTTATAGTAGGAAAATAATATAATGTGACACATGTTTTAGATTTCAAAAATGTTATATAGTTTGAAAATTATAGCTATTTTTCAACAAGTTTATTAATCAGGGCTAGAAAGATACAAAAATAGGTGTATGTCTGACCACGTTAAACAAAATCAAATGATAATATTTTTTTATAAGATTCTAGATAAAAGTAGTAGACTCATGTTTAGATGTGATGTATATTATTTTGTATTTTTTTCCAAGTAAATAATTAATTATGATTTTTCTACTATAAATTTTCCTGAATATAAAAACTCTCTTTTTTGACCACCTTAACTGAGTTTTAACTTTATCAAATTGAAAGAATTGTTTATTATTATTGTATTAGGTGAAGCATAGAATGTGATGTATATTTTAGTTTTCAAAAATGTTATATTGTTTGAAAGTTATAGTTGTTTTTCAAAGAGTCTATCAATTAGGATTTCTTTTTCACATCGCCACTTTTTGGCATACCATGATCTTGCACACACCCTTGTGTGAGATCTTGTGTGCATAGTTGATAGACAATATCAAAGCTATAAAACATGATAAGACTAAGGTATTCAGGTTTGAGTCCCTAATCATCTATATGTACCTTCATATAGTTGTTAAAGTTTCTAACTTGTATCTAGACAAGTCCATTCCTACCATGCCTTAGGTATCAAATAAGGTAACCACAGAAAGCACACTTAGAGATTACATTACTTTGGAATTGAAGACCTTTAGAGAAAAGATGCAGATGAGGTACATGATTCCTAAGAGTATTGTAGAAAAGTATAAAGATACAATATGCTTCCTGGTGGAGATTGATACTACATGTATGGAAGCTGTGGAACCCAAAACTAAGTGGATTCATCCACTTGGGTATGAGGTTGAAGAACAAGTTCTTGAAGCTTATGCACAGGTACTTCTATCAGCCCCTAAGGATGTCAATGAACCTAGGTGGGGAACCTATGAAGCTGAATAGTGTTGCAACAAAGAGAAAGGTTGCAAAGGTCACATCATAGATCCTAAGAATACATGGTGTATCCCAAGAAGACCTTGATAAAGAAAGGGATGAGAAGATTTCTCTAGAATTGAAGAGCACAACAAAAGAACAAGAAGATCCCAAGGTAAAGAAGATAAAAATTGAAAAAGATGACTGTTAGAAGGATAAAGAAGACAATACTCCTTCTGCGCCCAAAGATACTCCTCCAGAGTATAAGCCTTTATTCAAGAGAAAGAAAGAAGCTAGCACTAGTCATCCATCCTCATGAGCATTAAGGAGAAAGAAAAACACTCAAGCACCTCCTCAGGTAGGATTCAGACCTAGCCTCAAAGCTCTATATGCAAGAATTGATGATGAGGGAAGGATTGATCAAATAGGGAAGTTCTATGAATCATATAGTGAGATTGATAAGTCTGAAATTTATGGTATGATTATTAAACATATGATAAAGTTCAAAAAGATAGTTCTTGAATTGAAAATAGAAATACCAGATAATGTATGGGACATTCTAGAAGACCTTAAAAGATAAGAAAATGAAGAAGACCTAAGGATCAGGGAAAAAGTGCTAGAAGACACTCTGCCTGTATGTTCTAAAGAAGAAATAGATCTGATATTTAATTTCATAAAGCCACACCTTAGAACAAAGATGATAATTCTTCACATTATGAACAAAGATTATGAGTTGATAACAATGGAAATAGAGAAGGCCTTTGAGAAGGTGTTGTTGGAAAAACAGATCAAACCACCTACTACGCCCATCATTCATGCACCCATCAAGGAAGATAAAGTGGTAGAACCCACTAATGTACCAATGATAGGTCCTTAGGACTCAACATCCATAGCATAAACTCAAATAGAAGTAGATTAGTCTGTGCCTATGATAGTATCACCCAAAGACAACACAATTATCATAGATAATGTGGAAATAGCCATGGCGGCTACTGATAAGGAGTTGGACAAGTTTGAGGAATCATTTCTCAGCACCGAGGAAGTAGAAATCTTATGCAGCAATACCCCTCCCACTCAGCAAGAAGAAGTAATCATAGAAAATATATCTGATGAGAAAGAAGAAGAAAAAAAAGTAGTAAAGGTAGAAAAGAAAGATGAATATTCTATTGATTTGGTCAAGGTGAAGCAATAGGTGATGTATAGCACTCCCATCACTCTCGCCTTAGCATTGTTGTCAAGTTTCACACCAGACACTAGTAGTTTGGACTCCTAGAAGGAAGAAGACCTGATTAAGTTCAGCGTCCTAGCTATGGAGAAGGTGAAGGAGAAGGAAGTAATGAGGAATCCTCTCCTGGTAGAATCAATAAATATTTTGAATAGTTTGCTACCAGAGAATAAGAAAATGGTAAATGTACATTTAGTTGATGATGTCAGCACAATCATCTCTTAGTTCAAAGTAAATTTTTCAAGCCTAGAAGAATTTTCAGCCATAGTGACAAAGGAGAAATACTTAAAAAAGAGACTCAATGAACTAATGAGTAACTTTGCACTAGAATTGAGCTCTCTTAAGTCTGGTCAGGTGTCATTAAAAGAGTTTGTAGATCAAGGAAGGAAAGTCATTGTAGAATCTATGGATCAGGATAAGTTCACTCATGCCCATCTTAAGAAGATAAAAAATGCAAAGGAAATGATTGAGAAGGTAAAGATTTTAGTGCTAGACATAGCCACTGATGCAAACATGTGCAACAATGTCTATCAAGGTCAGTTGGACATAATTGAGAAGGCATAGAAAGAAATGGAAAAGATAAGGTCTAGACAAAGTCAATTGAGGAATGCTCTTGCACCCTCACTAGACATTCTTAGTCAAAACATAAAGGAGATTGATGCGACCATGATAACCTATGATTAAGGTCTGATCATAGAATTGGAGAAGATGGAGAAGCTTCAATATGCATTATGTGCCCATCTACAGATAGTCAATTCTCTGATAACCTTTTGGAAGAAGGAGATCCAGAAACTCAAGATTACATATCCAGATGTTTTCCCTCAGTGAGTGTATGTAGATAAAGTTTTTTGATGCACCTTTGTCATTAATGTCAAAGGTTGATTTTTATAGAATATGGAGTACATATATGTATAGGGAGACATAAGATTTTGTATAAAATGTATAGAAGACAAAAGTTTTTTGTGTAAAGGATGAGTTAGAGACTTGGCCATATTCCTTTGTTGCCATTAATGAAAAAGGGGGAGATTGTTGGCAAGTTGTCTATACTAAATTATATGACTAGATATAGTGTTTTCATTATGGAAACAAAGTCAAATAGTAGTTTGGAGTCAGCACACTAAGTGTAAAGATCTGAAATCAGTTAAGTGTTGAAGATTGGACAACATACATAGTTCCTGTAGATCAAAGCACCTGTGCCCATGCGTATCGATGAATTATGGCATGTGCCCTAGAATTTAAGGTTGTTAGACTATATTCTTACTTATTCTAAGAATGCATAATTAGATATGCAAAGATGTGAAAGTTACAGTCAGTTGAAGTTTCACTGCTAGTGTGTGCCAGCAGAGAAAAGAGCATAGAGCCAACAGTGACTATTTTGGTTTACGATTGTAAATTAATCTTGTAGAGGCTATGCACCATTGTATTTAGGTTTTTGACATATGTATATGTATAATTATAAGCATTCTTAAGCCAATTTATTTGGAAGCATTATTTGTAATTATTTATAGGGCCTACCTAATTCTATAATTTGTATGAGTGCATAAATATAAGGTGTGCCCATTGTATTTGGTATGGATGTGGAATAGAGTTGTGAGAAGTAAAGCAGAGGTATGCAAAGAGAGCATATGATGTATTAGAGCTTTGAAAGAGGTCAAAGCATTAGTGCACCAAAGGAACTGATCTAACAAGAATTGTCACAGTAACATTTCACCTGCAGATATAGTGTGTATTTGACTTAGAAGGTTGTAGCCTTCATCATTTGAGCAATGAGCTCTAGGATAGTGAGTCCACTCCCCTAATAGGGATCATTTTAAAAGACTCCTAATAGGGTCTGACCCTTAACAAGGTCTACTATACTAAAATCATTGTAAAGCTACTCCTAACAGGGTAAAGGATCTTCTAACAAGGATCACAAAACACTAGTGTAGATTATTAGTGGGTATCAAGTGCCAGTGGGGTTTTTACCTATTTGGGTTTCCCCATAACCATGTTGGTGTCATGTGTTGATTTCATGTTTCATGTTTATGTGAATGTTTAATTCATTACTTAAGCATTTATAATTCAGTATTCAGATTAAAGTGAAAAGTTAAAATACAGTGAACACTGATTCACCCCCCCTCTCCGTGTTCCCATTCCTAACACTATCTTCTTCTATTCATCTCTTCTATCACTTCCATTCTTGATTCCTCTTCTTCCAGAACCATAAATGTCAACTATCTTGTTATGGAACCTCTCTTGATAATAGATGATCTTAAACTCATTGTGCAATTTGAAGAATATTATTCCTCCAAAACTCTCAGTGATGAATTTATGAAAAAAATGGAAAAGAAAGCAAGTAAGTCACACACCTTAGCTAGAATCATCCACATGATCCTATCATGACCTCCTTCTTTAAAACATTCTTCATCATCTAATTCTTCTCATTCTTCCTTGTCTTCCAAGTCTTATCATGACTCTTCTAATTCTTCTTATCCTTCCTCATCTTCCAAGTCTCATCATGACTCTTCTAGACATTATTTTCATTTCTCATTACCCAAGTCTTCTTCCTCCACTAGGTCTTCACATTCCTCTTCTTTACAATCTCATTCCTCTTCTACTTCTCCCAAGAGTCTTACTCCTCATCTCAAGAGATACCATGATGAGCAATATGATAGTCCTTATGATACCTCTTCTACAAAGAGTGACATGCCCATCTTTGATGACTATTATGATGGACAATGTAGTGATACCTATGAAACCTCTATTCCTAAGAGTCCTCCTCGTCATGTGCTTGTGCTTACTGGAAATGGGTCGTCACATTAGATAGATCATGATCGTGATCCATATTATTTTGATTTTGAAAGAGACTTTGATAATTTCTATGAACAATACCTAGATGATACATCCAATTCTGTTGAGGAAGAGAAAATATACCATGCTGATTTGAAACGTAAATATTATAAGAATCTATCCTCTAAGAACTCTCATGCTGAAAATAAAGATTACACTCTCAAGAAAGATTATGTTAATGATAGACCTTTGTCTTGTGATGGTTCGCTTCCATCCCCTACTTCCTCCAATACCCATACATTTCCTAAAGCTTCCAAGTCTTTCAAATCTATCACAAATCCTTTATCCAACAAACATCCTAATACTTTTCATGAAGTTCCCTATAGTTATCCTCAAGGGACACCTCTTAAAGAAACTCAAGCTAACCTTCACTTGGCTACAAATACTTTCAATAATGCTACACCTAAAGAGCATAAGCCTTTATATTCTATAATGTCTACTTTAGCTAGTCCTTCACTATCTCTTCCAAAGTCTTCCATACAATTCCAATATTCTTCCTTGTCCTTAGAAGTGGCTCCATGTCAAGAGGACTCTAAAAATGGTAAAGAAATATCAAGATCAAGAACCGTCCATGTCATCCAATCCTTTTCATGATGTCTCTTATCTATTTCATGGTTATTTTGATCCTTTATGCCCTTTCTCATTCATTCCACCATGTCTTAAGTCTTCTCCTAAGAAAGATCAAGCAACTACTTACATTGTTGAGCTTATTGACAATCAAAATAACCTTACTCCATTTGCGTCTTCCAAAGATGATACTTCCATTAAGGTTATTAAAAATTGTGTTGTTACTTCCAATGTTAAGCCTATTGAAAATCATGAGAAAAACTATACGCTTATGCTATCCAAAGCTCCTTGTCAAGATCAAAGTCTTCCATCTTCTTGTTCTACCACTCCTTGTTCCCTTCCACTTTCTAGTCTTCCTAAGTCTTTTCAAGCTTCGAACAATCCTATCAAAGAAGTTGCTCCTATTCAAGATGTTCATGATCCTATTGCAAATCCTAATGCTAACTCTAAAGATGTTGATGTCCTTGGTTGTCATATAGATGTTGATGAACTTATTGATTATCCTTTTGTATCTTCCACGTCCATCCTTGGACCTCCTCCACCAATACTAAGGGCTTCACGTCTTCCTTTTATCTTGGGCCCTTATTTCCCTTCACTTTCCCCTCTCAACTCTCCTAATTCATCATCCATCTTGGTGTTAGGAATGAATGCTAAAGTTTTTGGCACCCATTCTGTAGGAGTTTTTGTTGCATTCATGACTATGATTGTCATTGATGTCAACACAGTGTTTTACTGAAGACTTGCAGAGAAGAAGACAATGATTTGATTAGCGCACATGGGATATTGAAGTTGGAGATATGAGACATTGAGGATATACTCTTTGATATGTTATATGCCTACGGTTAATAGAACATAAAGTAATTCTTTTATTCATAAAATTTATGATCATTTTGGTGGAAGCAGTATTCAAGTAGTGTTCCTGAGTAGCGGATTTTGGCAATCGGATGATATCTCCTTATCGGGATGGAATCTAGCTTTGCAAAATTAAAAGGAAGTTAGAGACACATTGATAGTGATGTGGATGAAAGTGAAAACTTTGAAGTCACATGAGTGAATATTTATTGTATTTGGAAGCTGAAAATTTTATGTAATTTTGATGTAGCATGTGGAATATTTTATTTTGTAATTGTGTGTCAACTCATTTGTAATTATTTAAGTGTGGTATAAAGGAAGGAATTTTTTTCTTGGTTGTAAAAGAGTGAGTGGTTGATTATGAAGTTGTGAGAGAGAATTGTGAAGGAAGACATGCGAAGTACAAAGATCTAAAATTGAGATCTGATGTAGCGGTGAGTGCAGTTTGGCACAATCAGAGAAGAGGTAACATATTATTCTATTGAATAATGCAAATATTATTTGGATAGTGAGTTCAGTGATCTTACCTTGAAGTTGTTTGGGCAGTGGGTCCTTTTGTCTTCCATAACTCTTAACGGGGTTAGAATCTTTTAATAGGGATTCAAAATCTCCTAACAGGGATTTATATGTACTAAATGTATTTCATAAGACTCCTAATAGAGTCTATCCTTTCACAAGGAATATTCATATTAGTGCATCTTTTGTGGGCATCATTCCCACCGGGGTTTACTCCTTGATCAAGAGGTTCCCTAGTCAACATATCTTGTGTTATTGTGTAATTGTGTATGAATATCTTTCTGTGGTTGGTAATTATATTGTTTACATGGTTTAGTGCTTTGAAGATGATAACATTTATAATTATCTGATAACTGATTCACCCCCCCCCCCCTCTTTCAGTTATCTTGGTGGACTTTACTTTCTAACAATTGGTATCAGAGTGGTAGGTCCTTGAAAGAGAAGTTTAATAGCTTAAGAATATCCATGGTGAATTTTAGGAAAGAAAGCCCTAAGTTTAATGGAGTAAATTTTGACAGCTGGAAAAAAAAGATGAAGACACATCTACTATGTTTAGGACTAGGTTATTGGTTGACTACAAAGAATGATAAGACTATCATTGAAGAAGATGATCTTGAGACATGCTCTAATGATGAGAGAGATCTATTCATGTGTAACATACTTGCAAGAGAAGCACTTTTGACAGAACTTCTGGAGAATGATTATAGTCAAGTAAAATGTTTGAAAAGTCTCATGAAATTTGGAAAGCTTTACACTCTACTTTTGAAGGTGATGAACATGCAAAAAGAGTTATATTACATAATTGGATGTGTGCATTTGAAGATATAAGAATGTTGGAAGATGAATTTGTTAGAAGCTATATTGGTAGAATGTCAGAAATTGTTGCAAGAATAAAATCTTGTGGAGGAACAAAGATAGAGAATGAAGTGATATGGAAAATTCTAAGGACATTGACTCCTATATTTAAGTAGACAACACAGATGATTGAACAACTTATACCTTGTACTACAAACTTTACAAGAGAGACTCTTCTTGGAAGATTGGAAGTAGCAGTGATGAACCTGAGGATATCAAGAGACTTACCTAGAATGGAGACAACATTCAGTGCTCTTAGTATTCACCCTACATTGTCAAGAAGCATCAGTGTGAGAAGAGATTATGCTGGCAGTAGCAGATCTAGAAATGAAGAAGACAAGAAGATTCGAGAAGGTATTTCCTTGCTTGTGAAAAGAGAACTAGATGGTAAGAAAATTTTTAATTGTTGGACTTGTCAAGAATATGGTCATTTTGCATCTAAATGTCCTAAGAGAGTTAAAAAGTAAAAAAATAATTTCAAGCCTAGAAGATCTAAGGAATGTTATTATGCTAATGATGAAGACCTTGAAGCTAGTATTGAAAGAACTTTAAGTGAAAGTGATACTGAGAATAATGATGAAATAGGATTTATAGCAATTAAAGCAAAAAATTATGAAACTAATGTTAAGAAAGAAAAAGCCTTAGTTTCCCAAGTTGAAAAGAAAGCTAATTAGATTATAGAAAGTGGTTGTTCACATCATATGATTGGTGATATGAAAAAGTTCATAAAGTTTAACAATTATGATGGAGGAGTTATTAGAGTTGGTAACAATGCACCTTGTTTGATTAAAGGTATAGGATCTATTACTCTTGATGGAAAGACTAATACTGATTATGTTTATTTTGTTGATGGATTGAAACATAATCTTTTGAGTGTTGGACAGTTAATTGATAAGGGAGATCAAGTTTAGTTTACTGAGAAAACTCATGTAATAAAAGATAAAGATGGAAATCTGATTGGAACTGGATCTAGAACCAAAGGTAATGTATTTCAGTTAAATCCTATTGAGATGACATGTTTGATTACTAAGATTGATGATAGTTGGTTATGGCATGGAAGGTTTTGTCATATAAACTTTGATAATATTGTCAAAGTAAGTACTACACTTACAATAAGGGATTTGCCTAAAATTATGAAGCCTACTAACATGTTTTGCAAAGAATGTGTGATGGCTAAGTAGAAGAGAAGTTCATTTCCTAGTAAGAAGTTCACATCGGCAGAGAAGTTGGAGATTGTTGATATAGACTTGAGAGATCCTACCAGGACTAGAGGATTATATGGAGAAAGGTGTTTTATGATTCTTGTTGATGATTTTACAAGAATGATGTGGATTGCATTTCTAAAAGAAAAATTTGAAGCATTTGATAAGTTTAAGATCATTAAGAACAAAGTTGAGAATGAATCTGGAATGAAGATTAAATGTTTGAGATCTGATAGAGGTGGTGAATTTACTTCTAGAGAGTTTAACACTTTTTGTGAAGTGAATGGTATTAAGAAATAGTTTTCAGCCCCTAGAACACCTACAAAAAAATGGTATTACAAAAAGAAGAAACAGATCAGTGACTAAAGTAGCAAGAGATATGTTGTTTGAAAATGATTTAGCGAAGACATTTTGGAGAGAAGTAGTGAATACAACAGTATATACAATGAGTAGGGTACAAACCAGAGTAGACACAAACAAGACACCTTATGTATTATGGTTTGGACATGCACCCTCAGTTAAGTATTTTAGAATTTTTAAAAGAAAATGTTATACAAAGAGAGATGATGATATTGGAAAGTTTGATCCTAGAAGTGATGAAGGTATTTTTCTTGGATATTCTTTGAAGAGAAAAGCATATAGATGTTACAATAAGAGAACTAAAACTATTGTTTAGAGCACAAATGTTAAAGTTGATGAAAATTTCAAAATTAAGGAAAGAATGCTTGATTATGAATCTAATGAAGAAGGTCATCCTAAGCCTAACATTGAAACTACTGAATTATTCTATGAAACTGACAGTGAATTGTTGAATTAAAGTCATGCTGAAGAAACTATTGAGGAATCTAGAGAAGAATCTATAGTTGAAGCAAGATCTGAGACTATGACACTAGACAAGTATTTATCAAGACATCATCCTATTGAACAAGTTATTGGAAGTTTGAACAGAGGAGTTCTGACTTGAAATAAGGTACATTTATGTTTGATTTCTCAAATTGAACCTAAATCTACTAATGAAGCTTGTGAAGATGAACATTGGATTAATGCTATGAGAGAAGAACTAGATCAGATAGAAAAGAACAAGACATGGGAATTGGTCCCTAGACCTAAAGACAAGAATGTAATTGAAACTAAATGGGTATTCAGAAACAAGATGAATGAACAAGGAGAAGTTGTAAGAAACAAAGAAAGATTGGTATGTAAGGGATACTCACAGCAAGAAGGAACTGACTATGAAGAAACTTTTGCACTAGTAGCAAGAATTGAAGCAGTAAGAATGTTTTTGGCCTATGTAGCTTTTAAGAAATTCAAAGTGTATTAGATGGATGTGAAGTCAGCATTTCTAAATGGAGAATTAGAAGAGGAAGTCTACATTGAGTAGCCTAAATGTTTTCCTTTGACTCAAGAAGGAGACATGGTATGTAAAATGAATAAAGCATTATATGGACTAAAGCAAGCACCTAGAACTTGGTATGCAAGACTAGATAAGTATTTGTTAAAGTTAGGATTTGCTAAAGGAATAGCTAATAACAATCTATATACAAAAGAAATTGAAAATGGTTTATTGATTATAGTTATTTTTGTTGATGACATTATTTTTGGAGGAAAAGATGAAGCTAGTGACAAATTTGCTGATGAAATGATGACTGAATTTGAAATGAGTATGATTGGTGAGATGAAATACTTTTTGAGATTAGAAATAACACAAAACAATGATGGTATCTTTGTAAGTTAGAGAAAGTACTTGAAGGATTTGCTAAAAAGATTTGGAATGGAGGATTGTAAACTAATTGGAACACCTATGGTAACCGAACGTAAGTTATCTAGCACAAATGAAACACCGGCAATTGATCAGAAGAAATAAAGATCCATGATTGGAGGATTGCAGTATTTGACACACACAAGATCAGATATAGCACATTCAGTTGCAATTGTAGCAAGATTTCAAGCTGAACCTAGAGAATCACATTACGTAGTAGTAAAAAGGACACTGAGATATTTAAGAGGCATAATGGACTATGGATTGTGGTATGAAAAATCTGATGATTTTACCCTATGTGCATATACAGATGTTGATTGGGGAGGCAGTGTTGATGATAAGAAAAGCACCAGTGGAAGAGTATTTTTCCTTGGAGGAAGATTAGTTTCTTGGCTAAGCACAAAGTAGAATTGTATTTCACAAAGCATAGAAGAAGCAGAGTATGTAGCAGTAGCAAACAATTGTAATCAAATAATTTGGATGAAGCAGATGCTGAAGGATATTGGAATTAAATTTGTTGAACTTGTTGTTATACATTGTGACAACACTAGTACATTCAATATGTCTAAGAATCCTGTACTACATTCTAAGACAAAATATATAGAGGTTAAGTATCATGTTGTAAGAGAGAAAGTTACTGAGAAAGAAGTCAGACTAGAGTACATAAGCACAAAGGAATAGATAGAAGACATATTTAAAAAGCCTTTGCCTAAGGATACGTTTGAGTATCTAAGAGGTATGCTTGGGGTTATGCTTGAGCCTACTTTTGAGTAATGATGTAGTTGGTTACATCCATCTAGTAATATATGAGCCCTATCTTTCTTCTAGACTAGATGTTGGTACTTCCTCTATAGGGGAGTATGTGTATCTGAGCTGAGTCATGAGGACTCTAGTAAATGTATTTTCTAAAAAAGTGTCTTTTTACATTGAGTTGTTGACATAGTGATGAAATTTCTATCATTGATGTCAATGGTGGAGAAGTATGCTTGAAAAAATATATGAGTAAAATAATATGAGAGAATTAAACAGGATAACGAAACAAGATTTGATTGATGAAGAGGATTTGAAGAAGCAGTGTTGCAGTATTGGATTTTTGGAACATTGGATGTTTCTCATCTATGTTGCTATCAATACCAATGGGGGAGATTGTTAGGAATGAATGCTAAAGTGTTTGGCACCCATTTTGTAGCAGTTGTTGTTGCATTCATGACTATGATTGTCATTGATGTCAACATAGTGTTTTACCGAAGACTTGGAGAGAAGTAGAAAGTGTTTTGATTAGCGCACATGGGATATTGTAGTTGGAGCTATGCAACATTGAGGATATACTCTTTGATATTTTTTATGTCTATGGTTAAGAGCATAGTTAGTAATTATTTTATTCATGAAAGTTATGATCATTTTCGTGGAAGCAGTATTTAGCCAGTGTTCCTGAGTAGCGGTTTTTGGCAATCAGATGATATCTCCTAATTGGCATGGAATCTGGCTTTGTGTAGTTAAAGGGAAGTTAGAGACACATTGATAGTGATGTGGATGATAGTGCAAACTTTGAAGTCACACGAGTGAAGATTTATTGTATTTGGAAGCTGATAGTTTTATGTAATTTTGGTGTAGCGTGTAGAATAATTTATTTTGTAATTGTGTGCCAACTCATTTTTAATTATTTGAGTGTGGTATAAAGGAAGGAATGTTTTTCCTTGTTGTAAAAGAGTGAGTGGTTGATTATGAAGTTGTGAGAGAAAATTGTGAAGGAAGACATGCGAAGTATAGAGATCTGAAATTGAGATCTGATGTAGCAGTGAATGTGGTTTGGCACAATCAAAGAAGAGGTTACATATTATTCTATTGAATAAAGAAAAGATTATTGGGACAGTAAGTTTAGTGATCTTATCCTGAAGCTTTTTGGGCAGTAGGTCCTTCTATCTTCCATTACTCTTAACAGGGTTATAATCTTTTAACATGGATTCAAAATCTCCTAATAGGGATTTATATGTACTGAATGTATTTCATAAGACTCTTAATAGATTCCATCCTTTCACAAGGAATATTCATATTAGTGCATCTTTTGTTGGCATCATTCCCACCGAGGTTTACTCTTTGATCAAGAGGTTCCCTAGTCAACATATCTTGTGTTATTGTGTAATTGTGTATGAATATCTTTCTATGGTTGGTAATTATATTACTTACATGGTTTAATGTTGTTGAAGATGATAAAATTTATAATTATTTGATAACTTTTTAACCCCCCCCTCTCAATTATCTTGGTGGACTTTACTTTCTAACACTTGGGTCCTTACATCCCTCCATCTCCTATCTTTCCTCAAGATCAACATAGATGCATAGCCTTGAATCCTTTTCATACACCCACCCATCTAAACTAGTCATATCCTCCTTCTTCCACAAGTCCCAAGTCTTTTGGAAGTAACTTGAATGCTCAATACAAGAAAAAGAAGTAGTACAAGAATCCATCAAAAAAAGAAGATCACCATGTCTCATCTAATCAACATGGAGGCATAAAGTCAAAAGAGATATCTAAGAAGAAAACTATAAGACAAGTATGGGTTCCAAAAGATCCATCACTAAAGATATTCTCTCTAAATCATCAAAAAGAAATGAAAAGCCTATACTTATATGGATTCCAAAGTCTCTCTTGAAAGTCTCATGTTAAGCAACAAGTGAAGTTGACATTCAAGCTTCCAATGGCTTCCACTTCATCTTCTTCCAAAAACATTCTTCCATTCCATCCACCTAAACCACAACCTCTGCTATCCATTCACCATATTCCTTCCATGTATTTCTTCATTTACATTTCCTCCAACCTCTCTTCACCCTTCAAGGTGTGTGGTGATTTTGATCTTGCCTTCCCTTCCATCTACCTTCTATCCTTTTTCCTCATTTGCCTATTCCTCCTATCTTCCAACCTCACTCACTTTACATAAAACCTTATCTTCCATTTTTCTCTTCCATCTTCCTTTCCCTATCAGCATCTTTCAGCATATCATTTTGAATCCTTGGCATATCATGGTTTATCCTTTCAAGGAGAATTATCTAAAAAGCTTGCCTTCATCCAAAAAAAAATTCAAAATAACAGAAAAATTAAAAAAAATTAAAAAAAATTGAAAATGTACCTTGGTGAAAACCCAGAAACAGGTGCCTTGGTAGAAAAATTAAAGATAAATAAATTCATCCTATGGTGAAACCACTCCCTTGTGGCACCTTGGATAAGTACCATGATGAAAACCTAACAATCAGGCATCATGCATAGTTCTTCTACATATTTCATCCACTCTGTCTTCTCTCTTTGATCTTGACAATGTTGACCTATACACGAACATTTGGCTATATTGTGAGATATCTTATGATGATCTTTCTTTCATTCCATTCATATTTGGCCTCCATATTTATTTTCCTCCATTCATTCTAGCATTTCGCTATCCTTTTCCCCTTTGGTCTTGATCTAATAAAAAAGAGTAAAACACAATGCTATGAAGCCTCTTGACATGTCTACTCCTTTGGACAACATCCTTTCCTTCTTTTGCATTACGCCTTTGTGACTTATCCTATGCTGGCCTTTCATTGCTTGTCCAAATGTGCTTTACATGACAATTTTTCCCTCACCTGGGTACTCTTGAGGAGTTTTCCCTTGAGGATTTCTTCCCTTCATTCTCCTTCATTATCTTGTCTTCCATCTCTTCCACTAGCTTTCTAATCCCTCTTGTTCTCCACCTTGCTAGACATTGGAACTACACGATGTGATCTTTCTTGGGAGTTTGATGCCCATTCTATCTGGGGGCATCCTTTGTACATACTTATTGATCCTGAAAAAAATCTAAAAAAATGATATATTATCAAAAATTCTAAAAATCTGAAAATGTCCTAAAAAAATGATCATCTTAGTGAAAACCTAGGAATAGGCGCTTTGATGTATCTCAAAAAAATATATATATATTCTAAAAAGTTAAAAAAAATTCAAAATTAAAAAAAAAATAGAAAAAGTGCCTTAGTCAAAACTTGGAAACATGTTCCTTAGAAGCAAAAATACAAAAGAAAAATTATAAAAAATCCTAAAAAAAAAGAAGAAAAATTGGCAATAAAATCCAAGTGGTGAAAACCTGGAAACAGGCACTACTTGAGGCCTTTGCACCCCTATTTCTCAGGATGCATCCTCAACACTTAGCCTTTATCCATCATGCATTGTCCTTGTTGCCTTGGTTTGGAATTGGTCTTTGTCTTTGTGTAGGGGGCATAAATGTGTTAGCTTTGGTCTTTTGGATGCATTAGTCTTTAGGACACCTCACAAATGGTGTTTTTCAACACCACCCCAATTGTGTTTTTCAACACAACCCCTGACATCGAGTGTTTGTCAACACTCTTCAATTTTGTCTTACCCATTTTTGTCATGTGATCTTACCTGCTTGTAAGCATTCAATCCTTATCCTTGGAACTCAGTATCAGTGAACACACTTAAATTTTTAAACACAACACTTAATTCTTGAGCTATGTCATGATCTTTTCTTTGTGTGCTGACTGTTATTGATTTTTGTTGATTATCCTTGTTTAATAAGTCTCTCTGGGATGCATGGCTAGAGGACTTGGGACATGGGGCATGTTTTTATTTTCTTTCTACTTGTGGGTGTGGTCTTGAAGCTCTTGAGTGTCTCTTGTTGTTCCCTTGAAACACTTAGGAGATTTGAGGCATCATCCTTGACTATTTTTTTGCACAATCATTCTTATGGTCATCCTGGCATCTATGCCTTGATGCGAGAATGGTTTTCCTACATTAAATTGGGTAAGCTAACATCGAAGTCATCTTCACCTTTATGTCTTTGATGCTTATGTTAGAATCTTTCCACATTCTAATCCAATATAAATCACATTCATATCTTCATAGTTGCACTTGTGACTGGTGATGATTGTGTGATTTTCTGATGTCCAATAATAATGGCCCAATGATGAAAATAATTTCCTTAACATTCTCTAATGAATGATGAACACAAAAATCCTATGTTACAGTTGCTCTATTGCAAGTACACCTTTGCATTTTCATGTAGCTTGCATTGTTAGACTTCATGTTGATTTTCATTTTTAGGTTGCATTATGAGTTTGAGAGGGTTTTCCTTCATCTTTCTTTTGGACTTTTAATCAACTATGGTCACATTTTGATTTTCATTTCCTTATCTTCTTTCATGATCTCAATCAAAATTTCCTATCTTAAATAGTTGATTGATTTTGAGGCATCCTCTTTCTTGAGGCAAATTCTCTTTCTTCTCTCCATTTCTTTTCACCTCTTCCAAACTTCTATCTTCCATTTTCTTTCACCCCACTTCTTTTCTTCTAATTCAATCTTGGGGCATAACTTTTCTTAATGATCTACCTTGGTTCTGTAATCCTTATATCTTTCATCTTACATCAAGAACCTTATTTTTAGTTCGATTTGATCAAGTTTATCAATTTACTATTTCTCCTCCATCTCATTTTGATTTCGATCACGAGGGGACAGTACCTATCAAACTTCAATCCTTGATTCTATTTTATCAAACCTATCAATTGAACCTTGCTTGAGACTTGACAATTATTTATTTACAAGGGTGTTGGTCTTGTCTTTTTTAATCATATTATCTTTGTCCTTATGTGTTCCCATTCATCGATCACACATTTGGGTTTTTTTGTGATCCCAAATCAATCTCACATTTCAACTTCATTCTTTAACTACATGTGTTCCCATGAAGATCACACATTACCCAAAGAGGGGCAAATGTATGCACCCTTAAATGGTCACCTAGACTTTGGACCCCATTCTTCAATTTATCAAATGATGGAACCAATTTATTAATTTCTTGAATCATTGCTTTGCAATATTTTCAATTTAAATCAATTTATTTGATCAAATCGTAATTAATTTAATTATTTCAATATTTTCTAAGGTTTAATCATTTTATCCTAAGCCTCATTTAATTAAAAGAAAACTTCCCTTTTAATTAAATAAAATCATCTCATTAAAATAAAATTCCCCTTTTAATAAAATCCCCACTTAAAATATCTCTTTGTCAAAAAAAGAAATAAAATAAATAATAAATAAATAAAAATTCCTTTTTCTCTCCACTTTGAATGCACATACTTTTAAGTGGTCGGCCTTTTTCATCTTTTTACCTCTTAAAGAATCTTGAGCACATGGATCAACCAAGATTTAATCTCCACCATTGCTCATTTCTTTTTTCCTCTTAATCTTGACCATCTGCTTTCCTTTATAAGGAGCCTTCTCCTTCTCATTTAGAGACACCTAGATTTTGTTATTGTTATGTTGCAGGTTTGGAGAGCAACTTAGGAGAAGATTCTTGAGCACTTGAGCTTGGATATTGCAACTTCTCTTTTCTTATCTTCTTCTCTCATGCTTTCTTGGCAATCCATTTAGATTAATCTTGCACTTTCATATTTCCTTTCATAGAGTAATCTTTCATAAGCATTCCCTTCCATAGATTAGTTTTCTTTTATGCATTGTTATCATATAAAATAGCTTTCATTTTCATTTTCATAAATACTTGATGATCATGGAGACTAGCATTCTTGCTTTTCATGTTTGAATATCTCATTTTATGGTGTACTTGCATGGGTATGAACTAGGACTAAACTGAGGGCCTCCATTACAAACCCTTGCACTCCATGAATAGAGAGCTATGAGTCATCATTTGAGACCTCATTCTTGAGAAATCTTGAATATAATGACTCATAGAAGTGTGACAAATTTTTAGCACACAAGATCCTATCACCATCAGTGTACCTACAGGTTTTGAATCTTCCATGCCAAAAGTCTTTAACACTTCCTTGATGTATTTTCATTGAGTTATGAAAATCCCATCATTCTATTGTATAATCTGCAAACCTAGAAACAATCTAATCTCTCCAAAAATTTACATTTCAAAATATTTTCTCATTTTGTCATAAAAAGATTTGCAAATAATATCATTTCCTTCGAAGATTATATCATCAACAAAAATTTCAGCAATCAAAACATTGTCATCAAATTCTCCTTTCATGTAAAAGTTACTATTGTCACTTGTCCTTACAAAGCCAATACAAATACGATAAGCATGTAATCTTTCATAACATGATTTCGGTGCTTGCTTTAGTCCAAACAGTGCTTTGTGCAGTCTACATACCATGTTCTTCTGATTCGGATCAAAAAAACCTTAAGGTTGCTCTATGTAGACCTCTTGCTCAAGAATTTCATTCAGAAATTCTTATTTCACATCCATTTGATATAATTTGAATCCCTTATTTGAAGCATATGCAAGTAATATTAGGACTCCTTTAAGTCTTGGTACTGGTGCAAAAGTTTCCCCATAGTCAATTCCTTCTTCGTGTGCATATCTCTTGCATACAAGTCTTTCTTTGTTTCTAGTTACTTCACCATTCTAATTTAACTTATTTCTAAAAATCCACTTAGTACCAATTACATTTTTATCACTCAGACTCGGTACCAATGTCCATGTATTATTTTTCTCAATGTGTTCAATTCCCTCATTCATGGCCTTAATCCATTCTTCACTTTCAAGTGAATCCCTGACATCCTTAGGCTCAAATTCACAAACTAAGCATGTGTTATGTCTTAAATTACTTTGTGTCATCATGCCAGATTTCTTGTCTCCAATGATTTGGTTATGTGGATGGTGTATTCTAAAAGATCCCTCCAACACTTGTTCTCTTCTTTTCTCATCATTTGATTCAGGTTCATTTTGTTCCTCAGTAGCTTCTTATGGGTTCTTGGTTTGCATTTGTTGATTCTCCATAGCATTTTCTTGTCGCTCGGTAGACTCATCCTATGGCTTGGGTAGATAGTATGGATGCTTAATATATGTAAACCTACAATATTCTTTTGGTTCCTTCCTAATTTCTTAATCATTCTTTTCAGAAAAATCATCAACTTTCACATTACCACTTTCAATCATTTTATTAGTAGCCTTGTTTAAACATTTGTATGATTTTCTCTTAGTAGAATATCCTAGAAATATTCCTTCATCACCTTTAGAGTCAAATTTAGTAGATTTCTATCATCTTTTAGAATGTAACATTTTCTTCTAAAAATTATGAAATATCATTTCACAATCAACTACAGGTCGGTTTCTTCTTTCGACAATATCATTCTGTTGTGGTATCCTCGATGTAGAAACCTATCTTTTAATTCCATTCTCATTACATAATTTAATGAATTCATCAGAAATAAACTTACCTCCTATATTAGTTATGGGGAGGATAAAAATGAAGGTTGTGTGTTCAACAAAATGTAAGATGATATCCTCTACATATAGAAGAATTGGGGAAGGTAAGATCTTCTTCTTAACCCCAAATTCCCAAAAGAAAGATCCAAATAGATTAACCACAAGAAAATGGTCAATGCATAAATCAATCAATCGATGAAGAATAATGAGAAAGAGGAAAATATTGAATTATGTTATAGAAGAGAGTATCAAAATATTAATTGAGTTGAAGATAAATACTAACCTCAAAGTATAGCAGATCTGGAAAATGTTATTTTTCGGTGTCTGTATTGAGTTTTTGGAAATTCTGCACTTAGATTTGGGACAAGAAAATAGAGATGGAGAAAACCCATAAATCTTATCCTTTTTCTGAGAAAGGTCAACCTTGACCCCTTTATGTCAACCCTGTGCTGCTCTGATGGAAATTCTATTTGTGGATCCTGAAAGTTTTCCGAAAAGGGTGTCCAGATCTACACTATAATTCACTGTTTCATACCTCTACCTACAAGAAAAATGGTTTTTTTTGTTTGGATGGGGGGTTTTCCTTGGTCAAACCCTAGTTTTGGAATTAACCTTGAAATTGAATTGAAATTGCAGTAATAAATAAAGTAAATGGAACAATTCACCTTGCTTATGTTGAAAACCCTTATGGAGGATTCAAATACTTGAATCAACAAGTATGGATTCTCCAAATGAATGTAGAATATAATGTAGGATGTCTCAAATTAATTACTTTTAGATCTTCAACACCAATCTTGAATGGATCTTAGAATAGGAAGAAGCTTGAATGGATATGGATGGAGAGATCTTCAACAAGAGGGATCCATAGAGATTGAATCCCTCAATGGCTACCAATGGTTCTCCTTGATGAATTTTTTCCTTCTCCTTCTTGCTTGCTTCTTGATTTCTTGATTTTCCTTTCTTGAGTGATAATGCTTGATAATGGATTGAGAGATGTGTTGATATGTAGATATGTAGATGATATATAGATAGAATTAAATGATACGAGAAAACTTCCTTTTATACAAGTCTAGGGAAAAAACTTATAGAGAGGCCAACATAGGAGAAATAAATTCCCATTAAGCCTATACCCTTGGAAGTGGACCTATATTAAATATCATTTAAGATTTTACCATTTTGAAGCCCGAAACAGTCTACCCAAAAGTAGGAAATAAATATTTCTGAAACCTAAAATCTTGAAACCTTCAGATTTTGAAATTTAGACCCTAGGTCAGGGTCGAGATTGAGCTTGACACAAAGGTCAAGAACCTAAAATTATTAGAGTAGGTTTCCAAGATTAGGTAGGAAGGAAGTGGAAAATGGGGCATAACAAAGGAAAACACCAGGTCCAAGTGAAGGACCCATTGAAGGTGTTCGAGGTGACCCCAAAACACTTACTCAGAGGGCTAAACTAGTCCTAAATGGAAGTGCTTCCATTTTTTGATGATAAATTTAGAGCCCACTTTAGCAAGAGTATGGACTTGATGGAAACTCTTGGTAAAGGATATCGCAAAGAAAAAGACAATCTTGTTTAAATCAAAGGGACAAAGGAATCCTCAAGCGTACAGGGACTCAAGTCTTCGTCAACTCCAAGATTACAATAAGAGAGACATCTATAAAAAAAGAGAGAAGAGAGTTTGAGTACCTTTCCCAATGAGAACTTATGTCCCATTGTGAACCAGAAGGAAACATCAGAACTAGAAAGATGAAGTTGAACTTCCTAGTGAATGTGGCTAATTACTGGTCAACCCATCAAGGATTCACCCTTAGGAATATTATATTCCAGAAGAGCAAAGCCAAAACAATAGAGATCCAGTCTTAAGGACACCTCTGACCTTAAGGGATCAAAACTTGAAAATTGAAACTAGAGGGATCAAGAGATCCTATAAGGTAAAAATCCATGCTTAAAGGATTAGTCACTAATCCATAAAAGGAGAAAAGTTTTGAAAGATATATTGAAAGCGTGTGTGTAAAAAGTGAGCAGAGCATCTACCCCCAAGTTAGAGTGATTGATAACACTTTAATAGGAGGAATGGCTTGAACGGAAACATAAACAACTCCACTAATTATGTATCCACTAAAAGAGGCCCCCAAGCAAAGTAAAATGAAGGGAAATACCACATAAACATACAAAGAAGACATAAGGGATCTACCTGCTGTGGGTTGTAGATCATTTAGGGAAGGTGGGAAACTTGCAAGAGGGACTATATCTAACATAGTAGGAATAATAGCCAGTTCCAAACAAGGATCCTTTTGAGAATCATGATGTTCAATACTAGGTATAATTATCAATTGTGTTGAAAGCATATTAGGTGAATCAGTATCAAATTCAATAGTCTTATATTCATCATTAGCATCAATAGGATCATCAAGAGTATCTTCTTCATCAAGATTAATCAAAATAGAATCTAAGATACAAATAAAATTATCATAATCATTCATCTTAACATCATTATTAACATTAACTTCTTCTAACACATCGGGCATAGGCTTGTCAAAATAAGGTAAAGAAATTTGAAGAAAAGAGGCACGGGCCTTATCTTGAGCTTGACACTTCTTATGACGTTCATTGGTAGATCGGTTACATTTTATCTTTTTTTTTATTTGTTGAGATCTAGGAAGAACAACCATCGGTTCCTTTACGAGTTCTAGAGGAGGATTAGTAGGATTATCAGTAGGCTAAAAAGAAATACTAGAAGCTTGATTAATAGGACTAGAAGCCATGGATAAAGGAGGGATGGAAGGTGTAGTGAAAAGACCATGGTTAAGATCCATCTAAGGCATGCTTAACTCAATAATCATGTGATGTTTATAGGCTTGATCTGAGTGAAAAATATTATTAGGTTGAGAAGCACATGAATTAGGTAATGAAGGCTAAAAGAAGTCAAGAGTAGCACAATCCCTGGGCATAGAAGGTTGATATAAACTATGATTAATAGTCTTCACTTCTTCATCATGAATGAATTTAAGACACTTATAGATAGGAGAAGTAATGACATGCATGACATTCAACCAAGGCAAACCACACTTAACTTGAAACTGATCAGAAGTAGGAACGACAACAAAGGTAGTGTCCAAAACTTTACCACAAAATTCAATAGGAAAGTTAATAGAACCAAATGATGGATAAAATATTTTCTTCAATAATAACATTGACTAAGGATGTAGGATTAACAAGATAACCATGTGTAGGTATCTTGGAAATCCTAGCATAAATATAGAGGGGACCATCAGGAGGTTTAATAGTCTCAGAATCATTAAAGGTGATCAAGATTTCCCTAAGTCTTTTATTCTTAGGTTGTTTTTGAGGTTTAGGTTGAGGTTTCGGCTTAGGCTTAGGTTGAGGTGGAAGTTGAAGTTGAGGCTGAGATTGAGGCTGGGGTGGAGATACATATTGAGACAAAACAACATGCTCCACATGGTTAACAATATTATTGACATCATCCATCTTTGAATGATAAACAATATCCAAAGAAAATGACTGAACAATGGTATTAGTATCATGTGTAGGAAAAGGATTCCTATAGATTTGGAGGTTTTCATTAGGAGGAGAGACAAATTTGTTCCCACTACCATCAAAATTATCAACAGATAAAGCATTAGAATCAATTAAAGTCTTGAACCTCATGTTTTAAAGAATAACACTTCTCAGTATCATGGCCATTATAATGATGGTATTGACAAAAGGCTTTGGATGCTATCATAGTAGGTAAAAGAGGTCGAATAGGAGGTAAAATAATCATATTAGCAGCCAAAAATTTATTTGTAATAGAATGTAAAGATTCAGAAAGAGGAGTAAATGTATGATTCATATGAAAAGTAGTGGATGTAGAAGTGGCATTGTTGGATGCAACAACAACTTGATCATCAACTACATTTTCTTTCTTATTTATCTTGACATAATTGTTAGGTTTTTGAAACTTATTGGGATTAGGAGCAGCATCACTCTTATCAACTGGAATAGGAGTCATTGGAGTGTTTCTCTCAAATTGACTGACTTGTAATTGACAATGATGAAGCATTGTACAAAGTTGTTGAAAAGAGGTAAATTTAGTAAGAAGAATCTTATCTCTAATATCCTTTTTAAAATTTTAAATAAACATACGCTGGATATCAATATCAAGAACAAGATAAGAAATATGAGCATACATATGCTTAAATATACCAATAAATTAGTCAATTTTTCTTTAGTATTTTGTTTACAAAGCATCAAATCCGTTAAGGATACTTGTAGACCAATATTATTTTGGAAATGAAGGCATTAACAAGTTTTGGAAAAGAATCAATAGAATAAGGAGGCAAGGAACAATACCATTGCAAGGCCTAATCACGAAAAGTTCTAGGAAACAACTTTGCTAAAATGCTATGGTCATGAGTATAGTTAGTACAAAGGATTTGAAATTTTATAACATGAGTTATAGGGTCTCCCTTACCATTTTAATTCTCAAGATGAGGCATATCGACTTGCTGATGAACAAGAGCATGACTAATGTCCAGGGATAAAGAGCTGCCGATATCACATGTAGGAATACTAAACTCGGATTGAGTTAAAGATGATAGTTGTTGTTGTAAGGAGGACATAGTTTCAGCCAAACTAATGATTATTGAATCATTAAATAAAATAGGAGGCATAGGAACATTTGAAACACTATAGAAAGTGTAGGAAGCAACAAGAATGGAAGACACAACTGGAGGAACACTTGAAACCACAGTTGGAAGAGGGTTGGAATAGGTAAAAGGAACATTATGATAAGAAGGTTTTGAAGTAGGTAGAGACACAGGAGGAACACTCATAGGAAGAGAGGGAACTGATGTAGTCACTAAAGGAGGTGTATAAGTAGGAATGCTAGGTAAAGGAATAGAAGAAGGTTCCACACTAATCATAGGAGGAGTGAATCCTAATTCTTGAGCTTCTCGAGTGAAAGGTTTGCATTTAAATGCACAATATGAGTTATATCACGCAAGAGTTTAACACCTTGATCACTATCACGAAGGACTTTCTTAAGAGAATCTATAGCTTGAATAAAATCTTGATTATGGTTTCCTTGAATAAGGCAATTTCCTATTTTATCAAGTTCAGTTGAAAGTTTTTGGACTTGTTCAGGACAGACTCTTAAAGTATTATCCTCATCATGAGAGGAATGAGAAGAGTTATGCTCCATAGTAGGATAGGAATCATGAGTAATCAAATTGTCATCTGTGATCCTAAGGAGAGGAGAGCAAGACTTAGGATCAAAGAAACCCATAAGTCTATGACTTCTTCTAACTAGAATATTATAACTAGGACTAGAGGTAGTAAAGATCATATACCAATGCAATGAAAATGAACTAAACTAAGAAAGCACAAAGCATGAACAAATAAATATTTTTTAATTTTTTCTTTATATGATTTTTTATTTTATTTTTGAAATGTAAATGCAAGCACATAAAAGAAGGCTAGTACATGCAAGATCTAACACCATAAAAGAAAGAGTTGTCTATTGTGGGTTCACAAAAAATGTAGAGGATAAAAGGGATGGTTGTGTGTTCACCAAAATGAAAGATGATATCCTCTACATATAGAAGAATTGTGGAAGGTAAGATCTTGTTAACCCCAAATTCTCAAAAGAAAGATCCAAATAGATTAACCATAAGAAAATGGTCAATGCATAAATGAATCACTGGATGAAGAATATGAAGAAAGAGGAAAATATTACATTTCATTATGGAAGAGAGTATTAAAATATTAATTGAATTGAAGATAAATACTAACCTCAAATTATAGAAGATCTGGAAAATGCTATTTTTCGGTGTCTGTATTGAGTTTCTGGAAATTCTCCAACCAGATCTAGGATAGGAAAATAGAGACAGAGAAAACCTATAAATCTTTTCCTTTTATGAGAAAGGTCAACTTTGAACCCTTTATGTCAACCTTGACCTGCACTGCTCTGACAGAAAATTTGTTTGTGGATCTTGAAAGTTTGTCGAAAAAGGTGTCTAGATCTGCACTATAATTTGTTGTTCCATACGTATACCTGCAAGAAAAATGGTTTTATTGTTTGGATGGGGAGTTTTCCTTGATCAAACCCTAGTTTTGGAATTAACCTTGTAATTGAATTGAAATTGCAGTAATAAAAAAAGTAAATTGAACAATTCACCTTGTGTATGTTGAAAACCCTTGTGGAGGATTCAAATCCTTGAATCCACAAGTATGGATGCTCCAAATGAATGTAGAATTTAATGTGGGATGTCTCAAATTGATTTTCTTTATATCTTCAACACCAATCTTGAATGGATCTTGGAATAGGAAGAAGCTTGAAAGGATATGGATGGAGAAATCTTCAACAAGAGGGCTCCATAGAGATCGAATCCTTCAATGGCTACCAATGGATCTCCTTGATGAATTGAATCTTGAATGCTTGAAGATAGATGAATTTTTTCCTTCTCCTTCTTTCTTGTTTCTTGATTTATTTATTTCTCTTTCTTGAGTGATAATGCTTGATAATTGATTGAGAGATGTGTTGATATGTAGATATGTAGATGATATGTAGATGGATTGAAACGAGAGGAGAAAGCTTCCTTTATAAAAGTATAGAGAACAAAATTTTAGAGAGGTTGACATAGTTGAAATAAGCCTATACCCTTAGAAGTGGACCTATATTAAATATTATTTAAGAGTTTACCATTTCAAAGATTGAAATAGCTGACCTAGAAGCAAGAAACAAATCTTTTTGAACCCCGACATCTAGAAACATTTAGATTTTTAAATTTGGACCCTGGATCAGGGTCAAGGTTGACCTTGACCCATAATTTTGACACTGACCCTAAGGTTAAGAACCTCAAATTCTCAAAGCAGGTTGCCAGGATTAGGTAGGAAGGAAGTGGAAAATGGGGCGCAATAGGGGAAAAAGTCATATCCAAGTCAAAGAACCATTCAACACATTCGACATGACCCCAAACCACTTACTCAGAGGGCTAAACTAGTCCTAAATGGAATTTCTTCCATTTTCTAATGATACAAAATCTTAATCATTACGAGAGCTTAATCATTTTAAATCTTTCCTAGTTTCCTTTTGAACTTTAGCCTTATACCACTTAAATAATTTGAAAGCTTCAAATTTTTCTTTCAAGAACATAACTGTCATCATCCTAGAGTAGTCGTCAATAAAGAAAATGAAATATTTATCACCATAATAACTCTATGTTCTCATAGGACCATGTTAGTCTGCATGTACGAACTCCAAAATACCTTTAGATGAATAGTCTTTTCTTTTAAAACTAGATTTAGTCATCTTTCCTTTCTGACATCGATTGCACATAACATGATCAAGTTTAGTTAGACTTGGTAAACCTATAACTCTTCTCTTCTTACTAATCTTAACCATATTATAAAATTTCACATGACACAATCTCTTATACCACAACCATACATCTTCATTTCTAGCCAACAAACAAGAATTTTCAACATTGTCAAGATAGAATAAATTACCTTTGGATTGTCCACCAATACTGACTTGCTTTCTAGTTTCATCATATATTTTCACCTTCTTACTTTCAAATGCAACTCGATGACTTGAATTATTTAGTTGTGCTACACTCAAAATATTATAGTGAAGTCGTCTCACCCAATATGCATTATCACATCTAATCGTATCATTCAAGAAGATAGATCCTTTTTCTTTCACTTGACAAGGTGTATCATTTCCCATTTTAACTAATCCTCCATTTTAGTGCTCAAGGTATTCAAATTTATCCTTATCACCACTCATATGATGTGTACAACCACTATCAATAATCCATGTATCATTCTTGCTAACTTTAAATATAAGTCTTGTTTCTACATACCTTTCTTCTTCTTCTTAATCATCTTTCATTGCAACAAATACCAATTCAATTTCATCATCAATGTTAGTATCGGTGTCATTATCATCATCTCCAACAAGGTAACATTCCCTCTTTCCTTTGTCTTTGTAGTCCTGGTTGTTTCCTCTATCATAGTGTCAGTTTCCTTTATTATCTCTTTTGCCAAACTTTCCATCACTAGATCGGTCATTGTCTTTATCTTCTTCTTTCATGATAGGACATCTAGCAGCAATATGGCTAATCTCTTTACAATAAAAAAAGATAAAGATAACTTTTCTTTATACTTCCTTTACCTTTTTGAAGTCTCCTAGCCATAAGTGCTTCAATCTAATCAAGCTCATATTCACTGTCACTACCACTTTCATTCTTTATGTTATGCATACTAGTAGACTTACCAATCTTCATGGATGACATAAAAAAAGACTCAACACTCAGTACAATACTATTGTCATAGTTATTCAGCTCAAAAGTAGTCATCTTACCAATTAGACTATCAAGTGTATGAGTGCTACTAGGTATAGATCTCATTTCATGAATAGCAGAGATTCTAATAGCATAGATAGGAAGCAAGGTTCTTAGTATTTTACTTGCAACAATGTCTTCATATATAATACCTCCTGCTCCTTAGATAGCATTGATCACCTATTTGATTCAGTTAGAGTATTGTGTAATGTTCTCACCTTCTTTCATCTTCATATCATCAAATCTACCTCTTAGGCTTTCAGCTCTATGTTAGAATAATGAGTAGAAAAATGCAAATATTAACACACAGAAGAGAACAAAATAACACAATTTTTAACATGGTTCACCCAATCCCTAGGCTACATCCACCAACAAAGAGTCCAATATCTTTATTATTATCCAGTGATTACAATCTGAAACCTGCAACTCAATACCGCCACAGGAAGCTACAAAAAACCCTCATACAATAAATCTCCAACCCTAAGCCCTTTTACAAGTATTTTTGACTTAACCTAATTAGGGAAAAAAAATACTTCAACTAATAGAAAATTGATGGCCGACCCTTTAAAATTGATGGCTCTACCCCTTGACCCCACTTGGGGTGCTGCCCTAGGACCCCACAAGGGGCTCTGCCCCTTGACTCTGAGCTTGGGGTTGCTGCCCCCAATCTCCCGTAGAAAAGTCTATGGGGAAACCATGCCAAAAGAACCTGAGTCTGATTACACATACATAACACTCTGGCTCTCATTACATTTATATCACCACCATAAACTAGTGAAAGCTTATCCCACATTGCTTTCATTATAGTGCATGCTTTGACATATTCAAATTTTGCATCAAATAGAGAAGCAACAATCTTTATCATAGGTGTATTGTGTTCATGTCTATCTCCCAATTGATTAACTATCAAAGGTCCAATAATTGGTTGTATGTAGCCATGGTCTAGAAGATGTAGAGAAGATTCTCCAATTCTAGATAGGTCCAGCCTCATCTTGCTTTGCCATGTCATGAAGTTATCTTTGTTCAGCTTAGGCACTTCCCTTTTATACATCTTATGATCTTTTGCTCAAGTCCTTGAAACTTTCCTCCAATAAACCAATAATCTATGATACCAATTGTTAGATAACTGAGAGGGGGGGGGGGGAAATCAGTTAAATGAGTTATCCTATAGTCCCAAACACTCGGATGTAATTTTTCAAACTTAATCAACAATTCAAATAGCTTGCTAAGATAAAATAAATATCTTTCTCATCATTTACCGAATGCCAGTAATAGTCCAAAACTATCTTTACAGATTAATCAAATATGCAACATGTAAAGTATGATAGAAAAAAAGTCATACAAAATAACACATCACACAATGATTTAATGTGGAAACCCTGCTAAGGGACAAACCACTTGGGACTGGTAACCCAAAAATATTTAACTCTTTTCAAGTGAGATCGGTTAGGAGCCAACCATGTTAAAGGTTACAATGCAAACTGTCAGGTGTGACCTGGTTAAAGGATTTATCACTAATAGTTAACTTTTGACCAACATTCACTATGGGGTCAACAAGATAACAATTAACATTCCCTAAATATCATATGGAAATACAAAAATACTATTAAGTCCACTCGGTTAAGAGATTTTTTGTAACAATGGTTCAACTGATACAATTGTGATCTGATTCAAATACAACTCAATTTGAAAATATTTAGATATATGCTAAGCTCATAAAAAATCTTCTCATTAATAACCAATTCACTTGCTCATATTCTTCAACTTACTTCACTCCATGTATATATATCTCCGATGCTCGGTTATGCCTATAGCTCGGTTCTATCTGTAACCAGTTTGATTAGGAATGCATGAAAAATGTCTTCATGTGAAATCTTCTGCAGTCTCTATTTTATCTGGCATAGTTCAACAATGAAACTCATGTCTCTTAAATAGAAGTGTAAACCATTTTCATATCAGCCATTAGATTGTTCTTCTTAATCTTCTTTATCCATTTTTCCAATTCAAACTTCCTCGCAGATGTGTCAATAACACATTTCAATTTCTTCCCTTAGATCATCTCTAAATTTTGTTAGTTGTGGATCTTATAGCAAATTCCATTTGTTACCTCAAAATCATAAGCAATTTTAAACTCATTAGTTTCAGTCGGTTCTTATAACATTTAATATTTTCATCCATACTCAGTTAATACTGAATGGATCAGTGATAACTAACTAGGTTATTACTGTCACTCATTATACACAAGATAGACTTAGTGTATATAGAAATATTCAATTATTGACCACATTAACTTTTTCAAATCTGATCTCTTCTTCATAATAGAATAATGTAACATGCCCATGTCAACAATATAATATCATAGACTCATCAATAAGCTACCCAATGTATACTTTATCCTTATCTATCATATCACTCTTTTCCTTATGTAGATGTCTCATTTCTTCACCATTTATTCCTTCTACAAATATTCAGATGTTTGCAACTATCATGATAAGTATAGTCAAAACTAGTTGACAACAATGACACTATATTGACTGATTTAATCATCTTACCTATCACTTTAATAGCTTGGTGATCTCTAATCATTATTTCTTTGGCTGATCAAGATATTCAATCAGTTTTAGGTCATCAAGCTTATGTTGAAAGAAACCTTTTCAACTGAAGGGCTTCCATTTTACACCCTTTACCAAAAAAATATTATTATGTTTACAAACTACTAATGCATGATTGGCTTAACTAAAGGTGTAACCTCCACCCCTCTAAGAGAACCAAATCTTTGAAGGCTACATAACTTATTGTTGAGGGCTTTAGCCATGATGATGAAGAGAAAGGGAGATAGAGGATATCCTTACCAAACTCCTCTTGAAATTTCAATAACACAATGTGTTGTCCCATTGATCAAGATAAATCATTCTTGTATATAAATGGAATAAAATATCAAGTATATCTAGGATTTGTAGAATCCAAATCCTTCCAAACCTTTGGATAATAATCTCTAGTGTACTTTTTCATATGCCTTTTTGATATCTAATTTTATGATCATTCTTTGCTACTTATATTTTTGAATGTAGTGGATTTCTTCTTGGGAAATTATCACTCCATCAAAGATGGATCTTCCAAGAACATAGCTCATTTTTTCGTCTCATATAATTTTTGGAAAAAAAATAATTCACTTTGTTTGCAAGAGTCATTGATGGGTAAGTGCAAGAAGATGGGTGCGAATTCGATGGAAGTCTTGTAGAATTGTAAGATGTTGCTTGAAATGGGAACCTATTTTCAAAATATGGGCACCTGATTTAGGTTTGAGTGCCTGATCCAAAATTCAAAATATGGGTGCCTATTTTTTGATAAACGAGTACTTGTTTCTAATTTTTTTTACATTATTTTTATTTATGACTAGAAATGCATTTTAACATGCCAATTTTTTATTTTAAGAAACAGGTGCCCATTTTTTTATTTTAACTAATGAGCACCTGTTTCTTAAAAGACATGAGCAGGAAAAACACATTTACCTTGGGTTTCATTTCAAAATAGGTTTGGTTTAGGCTTGGTGGGACCAATCCTATGCCTTGACCTCCAAAAATATGGTTAAGGCAATGCAATGGCAAATTTATTCCTTGTAATTTTTTGAGGGTCTTCTTAATCGTATTATTTTATGAAACAAAACTAATTAGAGTTCTCATTGTCCTGATTTCAAAAATGTAAATTTCATAGTGATATGATTATTTTTAATTTTTTTGCATTAATTATTAGTTAAAAGTGGTACCTTAATGTAGAATAGTGAAGTTCACTAAAACTTTAATAAGTTTTTTGTTTTTAGGTATTTTGGAAAATAAATTATATGACAGATCAATCTAAATACAATTCTCTTGAAGATAAATTTTTTTTTGAAAAAATATGAATTTTTTATCAAATTATGGTAGTTGTATACTAGACATTTTGAAAATTTATTTTATAGTCAATTAAAAATTAATTAAAAAAATTTATTCTATAAAAAAATATGGAAAAATATGCTCATCAATCTTTGGTGTCTTGGGTATATTTCCCTAGAAGGATTTGCAAAAAATTATTTATTTATGTCAAAATATGGTGGTTGTACATGGCTATGGTATGGTCCTAAAACAAGCATTTTGCAAACATGGTTTTTAAACATTCTTACAAAAAATAAATTTATACCATGTGGGTATTTAAATAAATTACATATTTCAGAAGTAGACTCCATGAACTATATATTATATTACTAAATTTTTTTGAGATTCAATCTCTAAGTACCTCAAATCTAGACATCAGTTGACAAGAAATTTGAAAAAAATGGAAAACACTTCCACTTTTTGCCCAAAAGTGAAACTCAACTTCTTGCAACCACCCTTATAGTAAATTATTGATGTAGGGTCATTCTAGGGTACTTGGTAAATCTACATGGGAGGTGTGTGTTTGGTTAGTGTTACTCAATTGCAGCCTTGACCGATGGTCTTGGTCATTGAAGGAAGCTTGGTAACTGAAGGAACTCGGTAATCCTTGGTTCTCAATGAAAGTGTTACTCGGTGATGTCTATAGTGCTCGGTAGACACTGGTGCTCGACGATACCTAGCATGCTTAGTTATTTCACTATTTCTCAGTAGTTTTGGTTTACCGACTTGATTTCTGTGTGATTTGTTGGGCTAACTTGGTGCATTTATTGTTGTTAGCTATTGTTACAGGCCGAAATGTTATATTAAATGTTTGTAAGGCTATTTTGGAGCTGACTTGTATTGCATTTAATAATTGTTGGGGGAGTTAATGGTTTCATCTAGATGACTTGTGGCTGATGATTAGTATTTATAGGATGTTTGGATAGATGTTTAGGGGCATCATCAATAGGAGAGGGATTTCATGAGTTGGAAGACTTAGCGAATTAGATCTTAGGCTATGAAAGTTTGAGTTATCGAAGTTGTGGAAAAGATCTTGCATGATCTTCTAGATTAGATCATTATTTGATATTTTTTAGTTGCAGAGCTAGTGGTTTGCACACTTGGAGACAAGGAGATTTCTTGGAGGCTTGCAAGCTCAAGTTTAGATCTACCTTCAGGTTTCCATCAATTGTTGATTATTTTTAGAGTTGAACTAGCTGAGATTGTATTAGATATGTGTGGATCTTGCAAAATTATTTCTTATTTTAATTGGCCCTAACCTAGAAGGCCTTACAACTGAGCATGTTAATGAAAATAAGAGTTAAACAAGTACTTTTTTGTTGTGTTGTTGAGTATTCCACTATGTTGAGTATTGGCTGCAAGGTTTGGACTGTCCTTAACTAGATCCACCATCCTTGACTGCATCAGGTGGTATCAAAGTGAGAGTTGATCTTGTGGAATGAAGGTTGACCTAGCAAGGCTGATCTTATGAAGTTGATCTTGTTGGTGAAGAGATCGTATGATCTAGATTGTAGATTCAAAGCACTAAACTTGTGGATCTTTCCCTAGGTGTTTGTTCAAGGTGGTAGGTTGAGATCTGACTTGCATACAACTTGGAGATTTCCACAAGGTGGTCAGTGTAGGGTTTGTTGCAGAGGGTTTCTCTTATCTTTAACGATGCCTCCCAGAAGATTGGACCCTAGAGTACTTGCAGATCTCTATGATACTATTGAATCTAGGATTACAAAGAAGGTGAAATTAGATTTCAGATCTAAGATGGAGTTGATGAAGAATGACATGGTCATCAAGATCATGAGAGTTGTTACTAGTGTACCTTAGAATGTTAGTATTGAAGATGGTTATGAGGAAGCTATTGAAGACTTTGAACCTCTTGGATCTAGTGGTGATGACTGAAGGGATAGCTTTGGTGAAGACATAACTACTTGGTTGCCTAGATCTGGAGCTCAGTTAAGTAGTAGTTACTAAATGGAAGTTGCTACTTTCTCTAGTACTTTGAAGCCTAAGAACTTGATTGATTGGATTGGTGAACTTGAAGATTTATTTGAGCTGGAAGAAATTGAAGATCCTCTTCGGGTGAGATTAGCATAGACAAAGTTGAAAGGACATGCTACTTTTTGGTGGAAAGAACTACAAAGAGATAGAGAAGATGAAGGTGAAATTAAGATCAATTGGTGGAGGTTGATGGTGACTAAGTTGAAATCTAAGTTCATGCCTTCTAACTATGAGCTTGACTTGTTTAAGAAGTTGCAGAATCTAAAACAAAAGGATCTATCTGTTGAAGATTATATCGAGGAGTTCTACAAAATTATTATGCAGTCTGGACATCGAGAGCTTGTTAAGGAAAAGGTAGCTCGATATGTGAATGGTTTGAGATTCAATATTCAAGATGATCTTGGTATGTTGAAGATTGATTCTGTTGGAGATGCTTATCAGTATGCTCTAAAGGAAAAAGATAAGTTCAAGAGGAAACCACATAGTAATCCCCGAGGGAAGGAAAATATTGATCACTCAGTGAAGGATAGACTAACTAATGCAAAAGATGAACCAAAGCCTATAGAACCAAAGAAGAAGACAGGTAAATTTATCTTTAAGGGTACTTTCTATAAATGTGAAGAGGAAGGACACCATTCTTTTGAATGTACACAAAAGAAGCTTGGGACCGACAAACTACTATGGTGAATGAGAATGAACCTGAATCTAGGAACTTGCTACTTCGGCAAACATTGCTCGGTACAAAGGAGGAACCTTGTTAGAGGAGTAACTTGTTTAGGACCTGATGGAAGTCTGGAGGTAAAATTTGTAATGTTATTGTTGCTAGTGGTAGTACTGATAACCTTGTTGTTGAGGACATGGTTTAGAAACTTGGGTTGAATAGAATGAAGCATTTGTGTCCTTATATATTGGTTGGTTACAAGACGTTCATGCTCTAGAAGTAAGAGAACAATGCTTTATTGATGTTCAGATTGGCCAGTATAAGGATCTTATGTTATGTGACATTGTGAAGATGAATAGTTGTGATATATTTCTCAGTAGACCTTGGCAATATGATTGCAGAGCTATGTATGACTGTGTCAAAAATGTGTTTACTATTGAGAAGGATGATAAGAAGATTTCCCTAATGCCTTTGCTGGATACAATGCTCGGTAAGAGAAGCCTGAGTATTGGTAGCTAGGTTGAGTTGGTAGATATAGAGAAAATGAATTATCAGTATGGAGAATAGACAGATGTGTTGTCTGTTGGAAACAATTGTCTAAAGGAAATTGTTACTCAATTATGTATTGTCTTTGATGTCACACAATGTCATAGTCCGCAGCAATCAGTTACTACCGAGCTCAGTCAGTCTACCAGACAGGAATATTAGTGCTTACCGAGTCCACTCGGTTATCAAAGAAAATCAGTGTCTACTGAGTTCACTCGGTTACCAAAGGAAATTTAGTATTTACCGAGTTCAGTCGGTTGTCGAAGAAAAGTTAGTGTTTACCGAGTTCAGTCAGTCATCGAAGAAAAGTTAGTGTTTACCGAGTTCAGTCGGTTATCGAAGGTAAAGGATTGTCGGTGTTTACCGAGTTCCCTCGGTCTCCGAAAGATTATAGAAAGTTATGGTCACCGAGCACTGTGGGCCCTTGAAGGATTTTTGCAAATAGAGTTTGCTTAATTCAGCTGACTGTTATACTAAATATTGTCGATTTGACAAATCTAAAATCATATAAATAAAAGGTCAAATGTGAAAAATCAATAAGAAATATAGCAGAAGATTTACAGAAGAAAAGCAGGAAAGGTGTGTGCAAATTTGTGAAGGATGTTCAGATATCCTTGAGGTGCAGCATAGATTTATTTGATCAGAAAGGATCAGACTTATGTAGAATAGAGATTTGTAATCAGCAAGACAGTTGCATTATTATACAGGTCATTTTTCATTGTTACCTTCTTATCATTGTAACAGTGAATTCTAAATCTCTTAACCGAGTTGGTTTAACAACCATATTGTAAATCCTCTAACAAGGTGACAATTCCATTGAATTGTTTTCAAGACCTCTTACCAGGCCTCTCCTAGTAGGGTGTTTTAAATCCTCTAACAAGGTCACACCTAACAGTGTGTTTTGTAACCTTTTACCGGGTTGGCTTCTAACCGGGCATCACTTCAGAAAAGTGAAAATCAGTATCTAGATACATTGGTGGTTTTTCCCATATTGGGTTTCCATGTTAAATCTTGTGTCTCTTGTGTTCTTAATTGCTTTCTCAATCATATACATGTGCTGATGAATATCTAAAGATAATTTTGCTATTACTCTCTACATCTTCAAAGTTACTGCAATCTATTTACCGAGTGCTAAAACAGATAACATTGTTAAGATATCCTAAGGGATCTGGAAAGAATTAATTGCATGAAGTGATTTATGGTTGACTGATTCACCCCCCCTCTTATTCACTTCATCCATATTCCATCAATTGGTATCAGAGCTTTTGGTGCTTGCAGGAAGGGTTTCAAGGACCTAAGCTAAAGATCAGGATGTCTTACAAGAGGGAAATTCCAAAGCTCAACAGAGATAACTTTTCAGCATGGCAAGGTCTCATGCGACTTCATCTAGCTTCCATTGGTGATTCAGGATGCAAATACATTGATGACGAATACACAATTCCTAATGGCGCATTAACTGTTGAAGACATTGCAGATAAAAAGACTCACAACACCATGATGATAGACATTGCATCTGCTCTCAGCTATGAAGAATTTGATGATATTAAAGACTGCACTACTGCATATGAAATGTGGATGGCACTGAAGAAAATATATGGTGGTGATGCAAATGTGAAAAGAGCCAAAGCAGAAAGCCTAAGAGGACAGTTTGACAAGATGAATATGAAGGAAGATGAAAACATTGCAAAATATGTTGAAAGAATCAAAGCAAGTGTAAGTGCAATTAGAGCTTCTGGAGGAACAATCTCAGATGAGATTGTTATAAGTAAGGTACTCAGAACATTACTCCCTATCTATGCAATAAGAGTATCAGCTATTCAAGAAAGAAGATGTGAAACAAACCACAATATAACTTTGGATGCTTTAGTTGGAAGATTGACAGCCTTTGAATTAGACAACTATGACAACTATGTTCCTAGTTCCAAAAATATTGAATCAACATTTCAGGCCAAGGTTTCACTAAAGAAGAACAAGAAAATTAAAGAAGTTCAGTCAGAAAGTGAAGAAGTATCAGAAGAAAGTTCTGATAGTGATCTTGAAATTGTAGAAGCATTACTTGCAAAGAAGTACTCTAGAGGGAAAGGTAAGTATAAAGGTAAAACTCCTTTAATCTATTTTTCATGTGAAGAAATTGGACATATTGCAGCTAGGTGCCCAAACAAGCAAGTCAAGGAAGAGAAGAGAAGTCACAAGTACTATGGCAAAAATAATTTCAAATCATACAAGGATAAAGGTAAGAAAACATGTTTTATGGCTAAAGATTCTGATGATAGTGAAGAATAAATTGTTTTTATTGCTATAAAAGATGAATCTGATGATGATGAAGATAAGATGGTACTTATTTCTCATATAAGCAAAGATGATATATGGATAATAGACAGCGGATGTTCACACCACATGACTGGTGACAAGACAAAATTTGAATATCTAGAAGACTGTGATAGTGGTAATGTAAGATTTGGAAACAATGAACCTTGTTGTATAAAAGGAAAAGGAAGAATCTCATTAACCAAAGAACTCATATGTGATAATGCTTATTGGGTTGAAGGACTAAAACATAATCTTCTAAGTGTAGCACAGCTAATCAACACTGGTTTCAAGGTTGAATTCATGAATGGTCAAGCAAGACTGCTGGATGGAAAAGGAAAACTCATTGGATCAGGCAAACAAACAAAAGGTAACTTATTTTATCTTGATCTCAGTGAATATTCATGCTTTATTGCTCAAATAGAAGAAAGTTGGCTATGGCACAAAAGGTTATGTCATGTGAATTTTGATAACATGATAAAAATAAGCAAATTCAAGAAGGTTAGAGGCATTCCTACTTTGAAGAAACCTGACACTGGTCTATGTAAGAATTGTTAGATTGGCAAAATGAGTAAAACTAGTTTCAAGAGTAAGAACTATCAGTCTAAAGAAATTTTGGAAATTGTGCATACTGATTTATGTGGACCTATTGGAATACAAAGCTATACTAGAGATAAATTCTTTATTCTTTTCGTTGATGATTATTCTAGAATGATGACTGTTATGTATTTAAGAGAAAAATCAGAAGCATTTGAAAAGTTCAAATGGTACTTAGCAAGAGTGGAAAAGGAAACAAGGAAAAGATTGAAATGCTTAAGATCAGACAGAGGTGGTGAATTCATCTCCCATGATTTTAACAACTTATGCATTGAAAGAGGAATCAAAAGACAGGTATCAGCTCCTAGAACTCCTGAGCAAAATGGAATAGCAAAAAGAAGAAACAGATCTATTATGGATTGTGCAAGGACTCTAATGATAGAAAAGAACATCGCTATAAAGTATTGGAAGGAAGCTATCAGCACTGTAGTTCATACCTTGAACCGAGTACAATTGAAGAAAGACACATTCAAAACTCCTTATGAATTATGGTATGGCTATAAACCCAATGTAAGTTACATGAAAATATTTGGTAGCAAGTGTTATATCTTAAAAGAATCCAGAAGAAATAAATTTGATGTGAAAAGTGATGAAGGAATATTCCTGGGATATTCTAGCAAAAGCAAGGCATACAAATGTCTAAACTTATCTACTCACAAAGTCATAGAAAGTATACATGTAAAATTTGATGAGTTTGTAGAAAAGACTGAAGAA
Organism: Chamaecyparis obtusa; assembly: GCA_027943335.1. Lineage (NCBI taxonomy): Eukaryota > Viridiplantae > Streptophyta > Pinopsida > Cupressales > Cupressaceae > Chamaecyparis > Chamaecyparis obtusa. Next base: position 145,083 of record BSBK01008521.1, read on the forward strand.
GAAAGCAAAAGGGAACCTGAGAACTACAAAAGATTCATTTACATTGAACCTGAAACATTGGCAGACATAACTATCAGTAAGGAAACTATATCTACCAAGCTGAGCACAGTTACCGAGTCACAAACCGAGTCACAGGAAGAAGTGCAAACCGAGTCACAGGAAGAAATTCAAACCGAGTCTCAGCCTGAAGTTACCGAGTAAATATCTACCGAGCCCGAGCAACCTGAAGAAGAGATCCTAGAAGACAACAGCATGAATCATTCAAAAGGCAAGGAACCTATACTAGCCAAATATGTCAGAAGACATCATACACCAGATCAAATCATTGGAAACAAACCAGATGGTACTATGACAAGAAGCAAGCTAAAAGGTACATGTCTTCTTACTGATTTTGAACCTAGAAATATCAAAGATGCATTGGAAAATGAAAGTTGGATTGAAGCAATGAATGAAGAATTAGAACAAATACAAAAGAACAAAACTTGGACTCTTGTACCTAGACCTAAAGATAAGAATGTAATTGGAACAAAATGGGTATTCAGGAATAAGCTGAATGAAGATGGTCAAGTATCTAGAAACAAAGCTAGACTGGTATGTAAAGGTTATTCTCAAGAAGAAGGTATAGATTATGGAGAAACTTTCACTCCTGTTGCAAGATTAGAAGGTGTAAGAACTCTACTTGCTTATGCAGCACACAAAGGATTTAAGGTATATCAGATGGATATAAAATCTACATTTCTCAATGGAATTCTTGATGAAGAAGTCTACATTGAACAACCTGAAGGTTTTGTTGATCCAGATAAAAGGGACATGGTCAACAAGTTACACAAAGCATTGTATGGTTTGAAACAAGCTCCTAGAGCATGGTATGAAAGACTCCATAACTATTTGATTCAGATTAATTTCAGAGGAGCTAATGATAACAGCAATCTGTATATTAAAGAAGGACCGGATGACAAAATTGTATTGGCAGAAATATTTGTGGATGATACTATATTTACAGGGAATGAGGATCAGTGCAAAAAATTTTCAGAGAAAATGAACAAAGAATTTGAAATGTCTATGTTTGGTTTAATAAAATTCTTTGTTGGTCTTCAAATTTAGCAAAGCAAGAATGGTATATACATTACTCAATCTAAATACATTAAGGAAATACTTAAGAAGTTTGGTATGGAAGATTCAAAACTAGTTGGTACACCCATGTGTACTGGACTGAAACTTACCAAAAATGATGATTCAAAAGAAGTTGATCAGACCCTATACCGATCTATGATTGGAAAATTGCAGTATGTAGTACATACAAGACCTGATATTGCCTTAGCAGTCGGTATAGTAGCTAGATTCTCAGCAAAACCTAAGGAAAATCACATGATGGCAATCAAAAGAATCTTAAGATACTTAAGAGGAACTGAAGAATATGGTTTGTGGTATAAATTTGGAGGCAATCTAGACTTAAAAGTGTGTACTGATGCTGATTGGGCAGGAAACATTGATGACAGAAAAAGTACAAGTGGTGGAGCATTTTTTCTTGGAAAAAGACTGGTATCCTGGACTAGTAAAAAGCAGAATTGCATATCTCAATCCATAGCTGAAGCAGAATATGTTACTGCTGCAGTAAACTATTCAAATATTGTTTGGTTTAAACAGCTATTAGAAGGTATGAAGGTTGAAATCAAAGAACCAGTTGTTATATTTTGTGACAATACCAGTGCAATAAACATTTCTAAGAATCCAGCGATGCATTCCAAAACCAAGCACATTGCTATTAAATATCATTTTGTCAGAGAATTGGTGCAGGATAAGGAAATCAGATTAGAATATATTCATAGAAAATAAAAGATTGCAAACATTTTTACCAAACCATTACCTAAGGATGCATTTGTGTATCTAAGAGGTAAGTTAGGGGTCATTCCCCTATCCGAGGCTCACTAAATATAGTTTTAGTGATGCATCAACCAGAACATGATTGAAAATCAACCAGTTGATGTAGCATATTCAAGGAATCATTGCATATGAATCAGTACTTGAGGTACATTAATTTTCACCGGTATTATGTGAATTGTCTTTGGCATGTGTTGTCAAAGAGGGAGTGTTTGCTATGTCTTTGCTATTACTTCAAGAAATTTTCAATAGTCAGAAGGAAGAATTTTCAGGATACAAGAAGTTTGCTGACAGAGGGAGATTTGAATCTGAATCGAGCTAACTCTTTCAAATTTCTTATGATATGACATATTGTGTTGCCATTAATGCCAAAGAGGGAGATTGTTGGAAACAATTATCTGAAGGAAATTTCTACTCAATTATGTATTGTCTTTGATGTCACACAATGTCATAGTCCGCAGCAATCAGTTACTACCCAGCTCAGTCGGTCTGCCAGACAGGAATATTAGTGCTTACCGAGTCCACTCGGTTATCAAAGAAAATTAGTGTCTACCGAGTTCACTCAGTTACCAAAGGAAATTTAGTATTTACGTAGTTCAGTCGGTTGTCGAAGAAAAGTTAGTGTTTACCGAGTTTAGTCGGTCATCGAAGAAAAGTTAGTGTTTACCGAGCTCAGTCGGTTATCGAAGGTAAAGGATTGTCGGTGTTTACCGAGTTCCCTCGGTCTTCAAAAGATTATAGAAAGTTATGGTCATCGAGCACTGTCGGCCCTTGAAGGATTTTTGCAAATAGAGTTTGCTTAATTCAGCCAACTGTTATACTAAATATTGTCAATTTGACAAATCTAAAATCATATAAATAAAAGGTCAAATGTGAAAAATCAATAAGAAATATAGCAGAAGATTTACAGAAGAAAAGCAGGAAAGGTGTGTGCGAATTTGTGAAGGATGTTCAGATATCCTTGAGGTGCAGCACAGATTTATTTGATCAGAAAGGATCAGACTTATGCAGAACAGAGATTTGTAATCAGCAAGACAGTTGCATTATTATACAGGTCATTTTTCATTGTTACCTTCTTATCATTGTAACAGTGAATTCTAAATCTCTTAACTGAGTTGGTTTAACAACCATATTGTAAATCCTCTAACAAGGTGATAATTCCATTGAATTGTTTCCAAGACCTCTTACCAGGCCACTCCTAGCAGGGTGTTTTAAATCCTCTAACAAGGTGACACCTAATAGTGTGTTTTGTAACCTTTTACCGGGTTGGCTTCTAACCGGGCATCACTTCAGAAAAGTGAAAATCAGTATCTAGATACATTGGTGGTTTTTCCCATATTGGGTTTCCATGTTAAATCTTGTGTCTCTTGTGTTCTTAATTGCTTTCTCAATCATATACATGTGCTGATGAATATCTAAAGATAATTTTTCTATTACTCTCTACATCTTCAAAGTTACTGCAATCTATTTACCGAGTGCTAAAACAGATAACATTGTTAAGATATCCTAAGGGATCTAGAAAGAATTAATTGCATGAAGTGATTTATGGTTGACTAATTCACCCTCCCTCTTAGTCACTTCATCCATATTCCATCATTGTCAAGGAAAGACTTGAAGAGATAGAGAAAGTTTAAGTGGAAGAGTATGCAAATTGTGAAGAACCAATTCGGGGTTTATGTGTTGAATCCCAGAAGATGTTCTTCTCACATATGAACATATTTTTGAACCTAGGGTGTCTAATGCATGAGCATTCTAGGGTACTCAATAAATATACATGGGAGGTGTGTGTTTGGTTGGTGTTACTTGGTTGCAACCTTGACCGATGTTCTCACTTATTGAAGGAAGCTCAGTCATTGAAGGAAATCAGTAATCCCTAGCACTCAATGAAAGTGTTACTCAATGATGTCTATAGTGCATGGTCGACACTGGTGCTTGGCGATACCTGGCATGCTCAGTTATTTCACTGTTTCTTAGTAGTTCTAGTTTATCGACTAGAGTTCTATGTGATTTGTTGGGTCGACTCGGTGCATTTATTGTTGGTATCTATTGTTACAGGTTGACATGTTGTATTAAATGTTTGTATGGCTATTTTGGAGCTGAATTGTATTGCATTGAAAAATTGTTGGGGGGAGTTCATGGTTTCATCTAGCCAACTTGTGGTTGATTATTAGTATTTATAAGATGTTTGGGTAGATGTTTAGGGGCATCATCAGTAGGAGAGGGATTTCATGACTTGGAAGACTAAGAAAATTAGATCTAATGTTCTGAAAGCTAGAGTTGATGAAGTTGTGGAAAAGATCTTGCAAATCAGATCGTTATCTGATAGTTTTTAGTTACAGAGCTAGTGGTTTTCACACTTAGAGATAAGGAGATTTGTTGGAGGCTTGCGAACTCAAATTTAGATCTACGTTCAGGTTTCCTTCAATTGCTAATTGTTTTCAGAGTTGAACTAGCTGAGATTGTATTAGATCTGTGTGGATCTTGTAGAATTTTTTCTGATTGTAACTAGCCCTAATCCAGAAGGCCTTACAAGCAGGCATGTTAATGAAAATTAGAGCTAAACAAATTTTTTTGTTATTTTATTTAGTATTCTGATGTGTTGAGTATTGGCTGCAAGGTTTGGACTATCCTTAACTAGATCCACCATCCTTGACTACATCAATTATAAATAGTGTAGAAAAGTGATATTGGTTGAAACTCATCTAGACATAATGCTTTATCTTTCTCAAGAATCAAAACAATGGAGGAATATCCCATATAATTTTTCTTCTTCTAATACTTTTTTCATCTCCAAGTCCAATATAGGATAACACATCTAAAAAAGACTTGGTGGGAATCCATGGAGACCCAGGGCCTATTTAGGAGGAAGCTAATTATGTTCTATATTTATTTCTTCCTCCAAAAACATTTCCATCAACATCAAATTATCTACCTCTTAGAGAAGCCTAAGGATGTCTTCTATCATTTCTTTTTTAGCTGAAATATGTGAGCCTTCATAACTGTTGAGAAGATTGGATTATAAATGAAATATGATCTCTTTTTGTATCTCATATTGAACTTCTAATGTTTTCCCTCCATCATCATTGATTTTTTGGATTATGTTGGTTCTTCTCCTTTGTTTCATGTTGTTGTTGGAAGAAATTTGTGTTCTTATCCCCTTCATCCAATCAAATCTCACTTGATTTATGCCTCTAGAAGATCTCTACTTTGGCCAAGATGTCTTTGTAGTCCCTTAAAAGTTTTTTTTCCTTGGAAAAAATCTTTGAAGTCATTCCTTGTTGGATGACTAGTTCAGTTAGGTCTGTGATTGTTTTCTCAATAGTACTTTTTGTTTCAATAATATTCTTGAAATTATTTATGTTATGTAACATAGGATGTTGTTTTTAATGTTGTTCAATTTAGACATGAAGAAAAATATTTTGGATCCTTCAATATGTAAATTATTCCCTCATTGATTAGTTATTTTCATAAACTCCTTATGTTTCATCCACATATTCTCGAATTTGAATGGGCATAATATTGGTTTGTTGTCACATAAAATTTCCAATTGAATGGGATAATGATCTAATCCTAATGTTGGTGAAATGGAAGCTTTGAAATCAAATAAGAAGGTATTAGGTATCCTTCCTAAAATAACCTATCTAATATTTCACTGATGTTGCTAAAACCCATTCTTCTATTATTATAAGTGAAGGTTCTATTTTCCATCTCAATTTCTAAAATATTTTCTTCCATCACCCATATTTTAAAATATGTTTGGTACTGGAACTCTCCCTAAATCCCCTCACTCATCTATGATAAATAGATAATGTCATTAAATTCAACTCTTATGATGTATCTTTTCCCTATCTATATCCTGAATCTACTACTCATTTCTTGCGATACTTCCAATTTATTCCTAGTGGCAATTGGGCCATAAACATTAAGAATAGAAAATTTTAGGTTAGAATTTATACTTTTGATTATTTCCCCAATCCAATTAGGCCTCCCTTCCATTTTATTGAAGTCAACTCTTCTTCTTGGGTTCTACATGATTTTTAGCCCACTTGAGAAACCAATGGGCTCTTCAAATTCCATGTTCTAGCTTCTTATTTCTCAATTGAATTTTACCATTTGATAAACACTCATTTTTGTTTCTTGTAGCATGACAATTTCTTCTTTGAAAGAGAAAATTCAATGTTTTATCAAACATTTCTTGTTAGAAGCATTTTAGCCCTTGAAATTCCTTGATATGACATTCATTTATCCTTGAGAAGGAACTTCCCCTTCCCTAAATACATTTAAGATGATATTTTACTTTGATTTGATTCATCCTCTTCTTCTGATCTAAAGAGAGTGAAAATATTTGTGTCTTTACTAATTTTCCCTCAACAATCTAGAGACTTTTCATTTGATGTTGATCGTCCTATCCCTATGTTGAGGTTGAACCCTTCTACTTTACAAAGAGGAAGGGGAGTTGTGTCTGATTCATCAAGTTGTTCATTTCCATTCTGATTGTGACTGATTTTTCCTTCTCTAGATGTTCTAAAAACACCATTCCTTCAAATTACTTAATCCTTTTATCCTCCTCTAATTAATCTGGTTCCAAAAGTCTATCTATAAATGTATGTGTCTTCTTCCATTTACCATTATCCTCTAAAAATAGCATATTTTTCCTTACTATTCCAAAGATCTCATACACTTTATTGAGTCTAGGAGAAAGGGTTGGGCTTTGGTCACATGCCTCTGGATTTTAAACAAGTATATTCTCTTTTCTTGCTCTTCCAATATTCATTTTCGTGTAGTTGTGAGTAAGTTGAAGTACTCCTATTAGAAATTAAATATCCCATGGTATAAATAAGAGGGGGGGATGTATTAGTTAAAAGGATTAAAAAAATTTCTTCCCAACTATGAATACCATTTACTGTCTTTATATGTTGCATATAGTAAAGTACTAAAAGGTAAAATCAAGATTAACATAATAAAACACATAACACCATATTTTTTTAACTAGGGAAACCCTGGCCAAGGGAAAATCCCAGTGGGGATGGTACCCACAAAATGATCCACTAATTAAAAGTATCTTGTGAAAGATATTGACCCTGTGACGATTCTATCACATCCGTATAGTGTATTTTTCCTTGTGAGAGGACTAGGCCCTGTTAAAAGCCTTTGATAGTGTGAGGAGTCAATAAAATAATACAAAAATTGGATCTTACTACTTATACAAAGTGATCACTTCACATACAGTACATATACAACTTCACAATACAAAAATTTGACTGTTGTTGATATGTTCAATATCTAATCAGTCCTTGTAGGTGCTCGCATAAAATCAAACATACAATTGTCATTTTTTTCTCTGATTATCAAATTCGTATCTACACATAACATATAAAGTGCACATATATCATTACAATACAATTGGCCATCTTACTTAAAAAAAGTGTCTTCCTTTATACATTTATCTTTATCCAGTTGGCCCTTAACTTAACTAAATGTTACTAAAACTTTAATATCTCACTGTGTCTTATTACGATGGGCATATAGAATGTCTTCCCAAACTAATTCATAACTTTATTTTACAATTAAAATAAACTTGTTAGCTAGAACTTGATATACTCTAACTTGTTAGGAGAACTTCAGAAACTATAACCAAAACATAGTATCTCATTTAGTGAGATCGTACACATCATAAACAATGTCCATAATATTTATAGAGAATCTCTCTAAATTCTAGTTATTAATAGGAAACCTCATTGAATAGATCTTTGTGTCTACTCACTTTAAACTACCTTGTACTTAGACAATTTTCTAAGTAACCCTTATCCAAACTTCAGCTAAAACATGTCTATCCAAAATGTGTCTATATGTTCCCATAAATAACAATCCTATCATATTCCCTTAGCCAAATTTCCAACAATATCCCCCTCTGGCATTTATGGAAACATAATGAAAGTTGTATAACTATGCATAGCTACAAAATCATCATAATTGACATGTGAAAATTTTATGTGAAAACTTATTGGATCATTTATATGTTTACCATCTTATGCATACTATACTCCCTCTTACTATATACTCCTATACATTTTCTTATGGAATTTCTCTATCCAATTCCCCCCCTTTGACATCAATTACAAAGATAGTGTAAAAAGGTGTATATACATGTGACAAAAACTTTCTTCTTAGCATAATCATTCAAGGCTATGAGATTTGTGGTGGTGGCTGAATGAATCCCATTAGTTCCATACAATCCACAAATGCAGTCTTCAAATTTGATAATTTTGTGTCTCAAGATTTCTTCATTGTTAATCCTTTTCCAAGTGACCCACATTAGCCATAAGTTTTCACTTCTTCTTCTGTCATATTTATAAACTAAAATTTCCCAAAAGTTGTCCTTGCTACTACCAAGTCATGAGGCTCTTTCCGTAATAGGTTAATTTTTGTAGATAATTGGCCTCTAAATAGGATGAATCTCTTTAATAACATGTCCTTGTGTTGATGGAGAGTAGTTAACTCTTCATATGATTGGTTTAACTTTTTTTCCTCATCAATTATCTTGACCTCATTTCTCTTTATATGCTTGGCCATTTTATCTATTTCCTTTTGTTTGGATGGACATGTCTCTCTTTTTCTAAAAAAATGTTTGTGTGCCCTTACAAATTCAACAAAGATATATTTCCCTTATAAAATTATAAATCTTATGTCCTTTATGCATTTGTCTAAATTTTCTAGGTCTTTCTTTTTGTTCTCATTTAGCTTATTAAACAACTATGATTCATATTCTATTTGCACTATTGTATTTTGTTGTTTCTTTTAGTGAAGAAAATTGTGCATCAAAATATTGAATAAATTTTTCTGATTTCTTCTCCTTCTCATTCTCAACAAAATGAATTTGGTATGGTAATGTTTTTTGTAGCCTATCAAGTGTTGGATTTACACATTTATCTACAAGTTCTATTTTTCTTTTTATTCCCTCAATTCCTTTTGAAAATGCAATTTCTCATAATTACATATACTTAAATTAATCTATCATTCCTTTGAGTAGATCTAAAAGATCATCAAGTGATGAAGATGTATCTACTTTTTATTTACCTTTATCTGATTAAACTGGAATGATTTTTTTTGCTTGCTATGTTTCTTCCTTATTCTATTATGTACTTTCCTATGTTTGTACTATGAGAGGTATAATAGAGGGTGTTTAAGTGATCTATGAAGCTGATTGTTGTTGTATCTCACCTCATAGAGTATCTTCTTTCTCTTTATTCTTCTCTTCCTTCTAGTCAGGTTCATTGATTTGCATATCCCCACTCAGATTGTCAACATCATGTGCTTGACTTGAAATGGATCCTCTTTATCATTAACGAGGTCCAATGTAATCTCAACTCATTCAGTAATTGAATCTAGTTTCTTACTAGTACTTGGATACTCATCTTTTGTAGGAATTTGAATTAACTCTTCAACCAACTTATTCAATGCATCTTTAGCTATTTGTTGAGTTTCTCTAGTAATTACAATGTATTTTCCCAAGATGAATAGATTCATTCTTTTCTTTCTTTTAAAGGAATTATCCATGATGCAAAGTACCTTATTCAATAGATCTTCTAAAATATTGGGACTGATTTTCCTTACTAGATCATTTTTTAACTTCAAATCCTCTTCCTTTTCTCTATCCTTCCTCACTTCTAATCTGTCATAAAGTTCTTTTAAAGGTATACTACCCTAAATTTCTATGAGTGCTCTTTTGTATTCAAAACAATATGTCAACCCTATAATTTCTAAGGTTGTCATCTAATCAAGATTATATCTATCAAATAATTTTAATTAATAAAGATTACATTCTTTGATTATTCTATTATTCAATATCCCAAGGTCATGTTTCCAACATTTCCTTGTGCTAGTAGAAGGTGTCTTTTTTTTTGCAACATTTTCTTTCTTCTTATCTTCTTTGAACTATTTAATTTTCTATTCATCTTTCTCTTCCTCTTCTTTTGATTCTCCTTCATCTAAGTCCTTGGTGTGAATTACCTTACTCTTCTTTGATGTTTATTTGTGTGCCATAGCCTTTTGTCTCATATATCTTCTAGGAGGGGTAATAACTAGTTCTATTTTCATGTTCACTTCTTTAGCTAGAGGGGATATTCTTGTTGATCTCTTTTTGATTGGTGATGATGATGGGATTTTTTGTACATGAATTATCTCAAGATGTGGTGTGTGAGGCCCACCTTTGGCCCACATAGTGATCCTATTTTATAGATATTAGCCTATCATTTTGATTATATTACTTTTAGAGATACTTGGACTCTGTCGACTACTGATATACTATGTTAACTCGTTAGACTATTCATTTTGATGATTCTGCATATGGGATCCATAGTGTGTGTGGATTTGGTTTATGATATGATGATTTGTGAACCTGATGATCTTGATGATATTTGAATTATGCTATGGAATTTCATTTGAATTATGCAATGTAATTATGAATATTATATGCAATTGAATGATTATCGTTATATCATGCATGTTTAATGTATTGGTTTTCTTCTTTGAATTACTGATGCTGCACTGAGGTATTGCAGGTGGAAGGACCATGGAAACACATTCAGGGAAATCACTTTGAACGTAGGGCAACCAGTTAAACCAAGGCCCCATCTATTAAGAGACCTGAGGCCTCGTTGTTAAGTATTTTTATTCGTAATAGTAATCTGAAATGTATGTGTGTATTAATGTTATGTGTTGTGACATTGGACGTACCTTGTGTGAAATGTTATTTCGTAAAGTGTCACTTGACACTAATGTTAAATGTTATCAAGGTATGTCGAGTGTTGTGTGAGAGAATATTCTAGGAGTTTTAGGGAAATCTTAGCACGCCATTTTGCCATAGGAACTATAATGCAGTTTCCATTTCCCATTCTCGATCTTATTCCTAGAAGTGAATTTAGAGTGTTATAGTGGCTTTAGAAAGTGGTTTTATGCCTTATTAGTTAACCCATTCTATCTACCCATGGGTTAGGGGTATTTTCACCTTATAAATAGCCTAAAATTGACTTTTTGACCCTTTTAAAAATTCATGTGCAACCTTGAACGAAATTGAAACTTGCTTGAAAGGGCCTAATTAATGAGGTTTGTTGGGGTAGGTTTTAGAGGCCTTTTTAGAGGAATTTTGGCAAAGGATAGGGCATTCACCCATTCTCTATCTTTAGAGAGTTCCAGAAAGTTAGAGGAAAGCTTGGAGTTTTTGAATAAGGGCTCAACAATCCTTCCATTAGCATTGGACTTGAGGTAGGAAATCTTGCTCTCATATGGTTTTAGAAGTTGTATATGTTTTGTGTTGATGTTTTTAGCTCCCCATGGTTGGTCATGGAGGAAGCTTGCCTTGTTTCATGTTGTGTTTTAGCTTCCCATGGTTGGTCATGGTGAGAGCAAGCATGCAATGTATTTTCTTATGTAATTGGATTTTGGGTTGTATCTCTTGGACTCACTCACCCTTGGGAGGGAAGAGAAGTCAAGAGGGGGTGTGGAAATGGAGGCAACTCCATGTGTAGAGTCTCCTCCACGTGTGAGGAAAGATGAACTTGGGTGAGTGATTTTCCCCAAGAAACCTTGCATTTAGCCCTTGTGGCAATGGGGGTATAAGGAGGGAAGAATGGCCATGTGAGCCTTGTATGAAATAGAGATATTTGGGTCCATGTGTGGCCTTGTTTTTGTTATGCAATGGTTATCTCCATGGTTTGTCCACCCACACCCCATAAAGGATATTCATGGAATTCCTTAGTTTTCACCTTGAGGGATTTTGGGTTTTTCATATGTTTATGTTCTTGTTGTGTTTTGTGTATGAGAGATTGTTACCCATTAATTGTGGTTTCCCCAAGCTTGGGGGTGGCCTCATGAGAGGCCTAGGATGGGAGGTGAGCATCCCATGGTTCCTATCCTTTTTGTTCATGGCAGGTTTTGAAGTCAAGGTTCAAGTGAATGAAGTTGGAAGAAACCATACTTTGATGTATGAGCATTATTGTAAAATGTGAATGGTGTAATTCAATCACTCTTTTGGAACACTTTGTTTTAGTATATTGAAATGATATGAAGGAAGGAAGCTTGCTATTTATATTTATCATTCATTGTAATTTGAGTAGCTTATGAAATGGAGCAAAGATGTGTATTCCCTTGAATGTAAAGAAAGACAATATGTGAGGTGTTCTTGGTTAATTCCAAAGAGAAGCAAGTTCCAACTCATTGTGATTATATATATTGTGAAAGATCATTGTATGCATTTGATTTTTGTATTGCAATCCAAAAGGAAAATTATCACCTCTCTTAGATCTCTTCAATTTGATGTTGATAAGTTGATGTTTTAGATGGTTGAAAAAATAATGGTATGCTTGGAATTGGATTTTGTTTGGAAAGCATTACATTTACTTTGTCAATTGAATTGCAACAATATTATGTAATTTATCTCTTCCTATATTTCTGCAAACAAATTGGATGGCTTGTTGATCCATTTGGATTTAGGGATAAAAGACTAGATAGAATTTGAACTGAAACTTAGCAATTATCCCATTCAAAAGATGACTTTATAATGCATTTGATTAGTCTAAATTCCTCCTTAACCATATGCTATGCACTTAAACAAAACATTCAAAATGAATTAAATCATGTGGAAATGTAGAGAAAACACTATCTTATCAAGATGGTTATGTTAAAATGAGCATGTTTGCTTCAGAATGTATCTATATTAGATGATCAAATTTAACTATAATTAACCCTTGTAATTAATAATCCTATTATAGACCATTGACATCTTAATGTATAAGTGAATACAAATTGATCTATGTTGAAGTATTAACTCAACTTGCTAAGGAAGAAGTAATGGAAAAAAAATAAAGAGATCAATAAAACAGTGCTTTGTGGAAATAGCACTTCCCAGAATTTTAGAGAGCAAAATGCTCTCTAGATTTTGTATGGGATAAAAAATCCCATACAACATCTTACCATAGTCATTTTAATATAATAAATCTTTCCACCTATGTCATATGCAAATAAAATAAATATTAATCAAAAATATCATCCCTTACCTTTTTAGTCTTTCCCCTTTTGCGAGGCGCAGGTGTTGGATGCAAGTTCTTTGTTATTAATTCCAACCTACTTATTTTTGGGATGGTGACTTTGGTGACACATCATCAAAACCTTTTCATTAGTTTTAATCCCCTTTGTCTTCAACTCACGCAGGTTTTGAAAGATCTTACTTTGCATTTAATACAAACTTTTGATGTGGGTACTTTGCTTGACATGGAAGGGAGTGTTTCCCACCTTCCACTTCCCTTTCCATGCTTCCCACTCCCCTATGAAATTTAGGCACAGGTCCTTGGGAGAGGATATTTTAATTTGACAAAAAAATTCATCATTCTTTCCCTTGCGTACCCCAATGTCCTTGGGTGATGGAAAGTGTGAGTAGGGGGTAGGCTAGGAGTTGTTAGGTTAATAGGTTGTTTTGATAGGAAGTTTGAGTAGGTTAGTAGATAAGATTAATTAGTAGGATATTTAGTAGATTAGTAGGTTGTTAAGTTAATTTAGGTTATTAATTAATTATGTTATCTTGAATTTATGTTTTGTTATATATCAATAGATAGTTTTTATGCAAAGCAATATTAACATTTACTAACTTGCTAATTATATGTTGCCCTATATTATTATCTAAATAGTATGTACATATTATTAGTTAATAAATTATAATTTAATAATTAATTAATAACTATATTAATTAATTATTATATTATAATTATTAATTAATAATATATATATATATATAATATTTAGTTATAAACATTAACTAATGTTACCTTTAAATTTATATTCAATAGTATCATAAGTTGGTAATTTTACCATCACAGACAAATCGGTCTCGATATGAGCTTAATCAGAAATTGGTTAACCTCACTATAGTATAACGCTAACATTATTACTTTTATCCTTCTTATAAAAAAAATTTTTTGGTTGTGTTTTGCCCCGAAATTTTGGGCATCACATTTTGGTATCAGAGCGATGTTCAACACTAGGAGCCTTAACCACCACAATTAACAATTGAACTTTTGTGCTTGTGTAGGATGCCAGTAGTTACTCGACAAGCTCGTGGATGTGGGCAAGGATGAGGGAGGGGCCATAGATGTGCTCCCTCCATTCCAGTCTAGGAGATAGAGATTCCAGAAGGGAATCAGGATCCCATTCCTGAACCACCACCAGATCCCAACCGAGAATTATTGACAGCTTTTCAGAACTCGGCCGGTATTATTCTGGATAGACTACCTCAATTTGGTCACCAGAAGGATCATGGTTTAGGGGGTGGGGCTAGAGAGTGGAGTAGGAGCCCTTTCAGAAGGGAAGAGGGTCAGGCAGAGTCAATACATGGCCCAGAGCCACCACCTAGGGTTGAGGGTCGCACACGAGCTAGAGACACAGGAGATACTATCAGAGAGTTGATGCACCTTGGCCCACCCACTTTTGAGGGATCCACAGATGGTATAGAGGTAGAGTCATGGCTTCATAGCTTAGGCAGATGTTTTGGGTTGCATGCCTATGACAGCAATGTCAAGGCCCGCTTTGCTATTCACTTATTAAGAGTTGGAGCCTCTTCATGGTGGGATCATGAGCAGTTTAAGGGACACTTGGACCTTAATACATTGAATTGGGAGACTTTCTTAGAGCTCTTCAAGGCTAGGTACCTGTCAGAGCAGTTTCGACAGAAGCGTATTGATGAGTTTCATAGCCTTCAGCAGAGGGGACTTTCAGTGGCCCAGTATGAGGGCAAGTTCATTGACCTACTCCCTTATGTGGAGTACATGAGAGATGAGAAATTGCAGGTTAACCGGTTTATCAGTGGTTTGAACCACAACATTGCAGGCATGGTACATATGTTGGCACCTAGAGATCTATGGTTTACAGTTGATAGGGCTAAGGTAGTCGAAGAGGTTGTTAGAGGGTCATCTGATTCTCGAGATCGGTTTCAGCACAATAATTCTGCATCTCAGGGTTCTAGTTTTCCAAGAAAATGTTGGAAGAAGAATAAGAGGTATTCTTCGGGGTTTTTCCAAACCCCTCAGCAGACTCAGCAGGAGCAGCCTCAGCAGCAGGATCAACAGGACCATAAGCAGAAAGGTACACAGGGGCATCAGGGCAATAAGCCCAAGCAGTGGTAGGGTCAGGGGCAGAAGAGGGATCATAGGACAGACATACCATACACCCCTTCTGTCGGGACTCAGCAGTCCTCTAGAGGTGGTTTTACCGGATCTACTAGAGGAGGTGGATCACAGTTCAGCAGGCCACAGGGGACACAAGTACATGTACGTGGACCATGCTTCACTTGTGGGGGCATGGGACATATTGCTAGAGATTGTCCACAGGGCAATGGACAGAGAGCAGCTAGATCAGAGCCCACTGTGGGGGACTTAGGTAGGTCCCATAGAGTTTTTGCAGCGGTGGATAACCGCTAGGCCGAGCACCAGGCCACCATGATTGAGTCAGCAGGTATGATTTGAGGTATCATTATTTCTATATTGTTTGACTCAAGAGCCACCGACTCCTTTATATCTCCTTTTGTAGTGGAGCGTTGTGGGCTAGTGGCATCTAGGTAGAAAGATAGCTGGGAAGTTGAGTTGGCTTCCGGTTCTAGAGTATCGGTCATCTCCTTGGTTAGAGATTGTCAGATTCAGATTGGAGAGTTGACCACTTCGACAGACCTTAGGATTACCCCATTGGGATCATATGATGTAGTACTTGGCATGGATTGGCTATATGCCCATAGAGCCAAGCTAGATTGCCGTCAGAAGAAGATAGAGTGTTTGGATGATGACGGTATGGCTACAGTTATTTTAGGGGTTCAGAGACCAGTATCTCTTCGCATGATATCTGCTATGCAACTTAAGCGGTGCATGCGGAAGGGGTGTCAATTATTTGCCATCACTATCAGTGATAGAGGGCATGAGGATGAGAGTGAGACTTCTCTTGAGGACCATCCCATTCTCCAGGAATTTGCAAATGTATTTCCATCAGAGTTACCTGGTATGCCTCCTCGCAGAGCAGTTGACTTTCACATAGACCTTGTGCCAGGAGCTGAACCAGTATCCAGAGCACCCTATAGGATGACCATGAATGAGCTTAATGAGCTCAAGATTTAGCTTGAGGAGTTGTTAGAGAAGGGTCACATTCGTCCTAGTGTTTCTCCTTGGGGTGTGCCAGTGATCTTCGTTAAGAAAAAGGATGGATCGCTTAGGTTGTGCATGGATTATCGACAGTTGAATAAGGTTACCATTAAGAATCATTATCCACTTCCTAGGATTGATGACTTATTTGACCAGTTGCAGGGTGCCTGAGTATTCTCCAAGATAGATCTTAAGTCAGGGTACCATCAGTTGAGGATAGTTGACAGTGACATTCATAAGACCGCATTTCACACTAGGTACGGCCACTATGAGTTTATCATGGTACCTTTCGGTCTTACGAATGCCCCAGCTGTATTTATGAGCCTTATGAATGGTGTATTCCGCACCTTCTTAGATAAGTTTGTTATTGTGTTCCTTGATGACATCCTGATTTATTCCAAGGATGAGAAGGAGCACGAAGGGCACTTGAGATAGGTTTTGCAGTGTTTGAGAGATAATCAGTTGTTTGGCAGCCTGTCGAAGTGTTCCTTCTTCAGAACAGAGGTTAAGTATTTGGGGCATGTCATATCCGGTGATGGGATCTCAGTAGACCCATCAAAGATAGAGGCTATTATGAATTGGCCAACACCTACCACAGTGACTGAGGTCAGGAGTTTTATGGGGCTAGCCGGTTATTACAGACGTTTTGTTGAGGGATTCTCTAGGGTAGCACATCCTATCAGTTCCCTTCAGCGAAAGGGGAAGAAATTCAAGTGGACAGAGAAGTGCGAGAGAGCTTTTCAGGAGCTCAAGAGAGCACTCACCAGTGCACCAATTCTTGCAGTGCCAAATCCTTCAGCGGAATTTGTAGTGTGCACAGATGCTTCATTGGATGGATTAGTGGCAGTCCTTATGCAGGGAGGGCGAGCTATTGCTTACGAGTCTAGGAAGCTTAAGACTCATGAGCTCAATTACCCTACACATGATTTGGAGCTTGCAGCAGTGGTACATGCCTTAGTGCGATGGCATCACTTCCTCTTAGGTCACCGCTTTGAGCTTCATTCAGACCATCAGAGCCTTTAGTATATATTTACCCAGCTGAACCTTAATGCTTGGCAGAGGCGATGGATGGAGTTCTTATGTGAGTATGACTTTGATGTCCACTACATCAAGGGGAAAGAGAATGTTGTTGCAGATGCCTTGAGCAGGAGACGGCACGATATCTATTCTATGACTGCAGGCACAAATTTGAGGGGTCGGATCCTCCATCATCTTTAAGAAGATGAGTGGTATACTGAGGTTTGTGAGATGATTCGATCCCAGAGACCCTTGGAGGGGAAGTATGTTGGTTATACTTTAGAGTCCGATGGGCTTCTACACCATCGAGAGCATATCTATGTACCTTCTACCAGAGATTTACGTGCATTCATTATACTTGAGGCTCACAAAGCACCATATGCAACACATCCCAGGGTTAAGAAACTACATGCAGATCTGAGACAACTGTATCTTTGGCCAGGCATGAGATTGCAGATTGCTGAGATAGTGGCCAGATGTCTTGAGTGTCAGCGGGTTAAGGCAGAGCACCGCCATCCTGGAGGACTCCTATAGCCACATGATATTCCAGTGTGGAAGTGGGAGGTTATATCCATGGACTTTATAGTTGGTCTCCCGATGTCTTCCCGATGCCATGATGCTATTATGGTGACAGTGGACCGGTTGACTAAGGTAGCCCACTTTTCTCTAGTTCGTACTACCTTTACAGCACCTGCAGTAGCCTAGGTGTTCTTATGAGATATTGTTAGACTTCATGGCATACCTCATAAGATCATCTCCGATAGAGACTCTCTTTTCACCTCATCCTTTTGGAGAGAGCTTCAGGCAGCATTGGGCACTAGGCTCAATTTCAGTACAGCCTATCACCCTGAGACAGATGGGCAGACCGAGAGAGTCAATCAGGTTTTAGAGGACATGCTTCACATGTATATTATGGATCATCAGACCTGGTGGGAGGAGTATCTACATCTTGTGGATTTTGCCTATAATAATGGGCATCATGCATCTTTGGGAATGCCTCCTTTCCAGGCATTATATGGTAGACCTTGCAGGACCCCACTGAGTTGGGATAGGATCGAGGATAGAGTTTCCATTGGTCCTGAGTTAGTTCAAGAGATGGAGCAGAAGGTCACCCTGATTAGGCAGCATCTCTTAGAGGCTCAGGATAGATAGAAAAAGTATGCAGATGCGAAGAGGATAGACCGAGCCTACCTTGTGGGAGACAGATTCTTCTTGAGAGTGCAACTGCACAAGAGTCCAATCCATTTTGGAAAAGGCTCTAAGCTTGCACCTCATTTTATTGGTCCGTTTGAGATCCTGGAGAGGATAGGGCCTGTTGCTTATCGACTAGCCTTGCCACCTAGCCTGTCACGCATCCACGATGTGTTCCATGTATCGATTTTGTGAAAGTATATTTATGATGAGTCTCATATCATTGATTGGGATGACTTGCAGGTGGAATCAGATGGCCAGTTGGCTCTGGAGCCCATTCGCATTTTGGGTCGACGGACATTGGGACTTCGAGGCAGAACGCTGGACCAGGTTAGGGTCCAGTGGGATTGCTATGATGAGGTCACAGCCTCATGGGAGGATGCAGCACAGATGAGGGCCCAGTATCTGCACCTCTTCGATGAACTCTAGGAGGATGTTCATGCCTAGAGGGGGTGGATGTGAGGCCCACCTTTTGCCCACATAGTGATCCTATTTTATAGATATTAGCCTATCATTTTGATTATGTTACTTTTAGAGATACTTGGACTCTGTCGACTACTGATATACTATGTTGACTCGTTAGACTATTCATTTTGATGATTCTGGATATGGGATCCATAGTGTGTGTGGATTTGGTTTATGATATGATGATTTGTGAACCTGATGATCTTGATGATATTTGAATTATGCTATGGAATTTCATTTGAATTATGCAATGTAATTATGAATATTATATGCAATTGAATGATTATCGTTATATCATGCGTGTTTAATGTATTGGTTTTCTTCTTTGAATTACTGATGCTGCACTGAGGTATTGCAGGTGGAAGGACCATGGAAACACATTCAGGGAAATCACTTTGAACGTAGGGCAACCAGTTAAACCAAGGCCTCATCTATTAAGAGACTTGAGGCCTCGTTGTTAAGTATTTTTATTCGTAACAGTAATCTGAAATGTATGTGTGTATTAATGTTATGTGTTGTGACATTGGACGTACCTTGTGTGAAATTTTATTTCATAAAGTGTCACTTGCCACTAATGTTAAATGTTATCAAGGTATGTCGAGTGTTGTGTGAGAGCATATTCTAGGAGTTTTAGGGAAATCTTAGCACGCCATTTTGCCATAGGAACTATAATGCAGTTTCCATTTCTCATTCTCGATCTTATTCCTAGAAGTGAATTTAGAGTGTTATAGTGGCTTTAGAAAGTGGTTTTATGCCTTATTAGTTAACCCATTCTATCTACCCATGGGTTAGGGGTATTTTCACCTTATAAATAGCCTAAAATTGACTTTTTGACCCTTTTAAAAATTCATGTGCAACCTTGAACGAAATTGCAACTTGCTTGAAAGGGCCTAATTAATGAGGTTTGTTGGGGTAGGTTTTAGAGGCCTTTTTAGAGGAATTTTGGCAAAGGATAGGGCATTCACCCATTCTATATCTTTAGAGAGTTCCAGAAAGTTAGAGGAAAGCTTGGAGTTTTTGAATAAGGGCTCAACAATCCTTCCATTAGCATTGGACTTGAGGTAGGAAATCTTTCTCTCATATGGTTTTAGAAGTTGTATATGTTTTGCGTTGATGTTTTTAGCTCCCCATGGTTGGTCATGGAGGAAGCTTGCCTTGTTTCATGTTGTTTTTTAGCTTCCCATGGTTGGTCATGGTGAGAGCAAGCATGCAATGTATTTTCTTATGTAATTGGATTTTGGGTTGTATCTCTTGGACTCACTCACCCTTGGGAGGGAAGAGAAGTCAAGAGGGGGTGTGGAAATGGAGGCAACTCCATGTGTAGAGTCTCCTCCACGTGTGAGGAAAGATGAACTTGGGTGAGTGATTTTCCCCAAGAAACCTTGCATTTAGCCCTTGTGGCAATGGGGGTATAAGGAGGGAAGAATGGCCATGTGAGCCTTGTATGAAATAGAGATATTTGGGTCCATGTGTGTCCTTGTTTTTGTTATGCAATGGTTATCTCCATGGTTTGTCCACCCACACCCCATAAAGGATATTCATGGAATTCCTTAGTTTTCACCTTGAGGGATTTTGGGTTTTTCATATGTTTATGTTCTTGTTGTGTTTTGTGTATGAGAGATTGTTACCCATTCATTGTGGTTTCCCCAAGCTCGGGGGTGGCCTCATGAGAGGCCTAGGATGCGAGGTGAGCATCCCATGGTTCCTATCCTTTTTGTTCATGGCAGGTTTTGAAGTCAAGGTTCAAGTGAATGAAGTTGGAAGAAACCATACTTTGATGTATGAGCATTATTGTAAAATGTGAATGGTGTAATTCAATCACTCTTTTGGCACACTTTTTTTTAGTATATTGAAATGATATGAAGGAAGGAAGCATGCTGTTTATATTTATCATTCATTGTAATTTGAGTAGCTTATGAAATGGAGCAAAGATGTGTATTCCCTTGAATGTAAAGAAAGACAATATGTGAGGTGTTCTTGGTTAATTCCAAAGAGAAGCAAGTTCCAACTCATTGTGATTATATATATTGTGAAAGATCATTGTATGCATTTGATTTTTGTATTGCAATCCAAAAGGAAAATTATCACCTCTCTTAGATCTCTTCAATTTGATGTTGATAAGTTGATGTTTTAGATGGTTGAAAAAATAATGGTATGCTTGGAATTGGATTTTGTTTGGAAAGCATTACATTTACTTTTTCAATTGAATTGCAACAATATTATGTACTTTATCTCTTCCTATATTTCTGCAAACAAATTGGATGGCTTGTTGATCCATTTGGATTTAGGGATAAAAGACTAGATAGAATTTGAACTGAAACTTAGCAATTATCCCATTCAAAAGATGACTTTATAATGCATTTGATTAGTCTAAATTCCTCCTTAACCATATGCTATGCACTTAAACAAAACATTCAAAATGAATTAAATCATGTGGAAATGTAGAGAAAACACTATCTTATCAAGATGGTTATGTTAAAATGAGCATGTTTGCTTCAGAATGTATCTATATTAGATGATCAAATTTAACTATAATTAACCCTTGTAATTAATAATCCTATTATAGACCATTGACATCTTAATGTATAAGTGAATAAAAATTGATCTATGTTGAAGTATTAACTCAACTTGCTAAGGAAGAAGTAATGGAAAAAAAATAAAGAGATCAATAAAACAGTGCTTTGTGGAAATAGCACTTCCCAGAATTTTAGAGAGCAAAATGCTCTCTGGATTTTGTATGGGATAAAAAATCCCATACAAAATCTTACCACAGTCATTTTAATATAATAAATCTTGCCACCTATGTCATATGCAAATAAAATAAACATTAATCAAAAATATCATCCCTTACCTTTTTAGTCTTTCCCCTTTTGCTAGGCGCAGGTGTTGGATGCAAGTTCTTTGTTATTAATTCCAACCTACTTATTTTTGGGATGGTGACTTTGGTGACACATCATCAAAACCTTTTCATTAGTTTTAATCCCCTTTGTCTTCAACTCACGCAGGTTTTGAAAGATCTTACTTTGCATTTAATACAAACTTTTGATGTGGGTACTTTGCTTGACATGGAAGGGAGTGTTTCCCACCTTCCACTTCCCTTTCCATGCTTCCCACTCCCCTATGCAATTTAGGCACAGGTCCTTGGGAGAGGATATTTTAATTTGACAAAAAACTTCATCATTCTTTCCCTTGCGTACCCCAATGTCCTTGGGTGATGGAAAGTGTGAGTAGGGGGTAGGCTAGGAGTTGTTAGGTTAATAGGTTGTTTTGATAGGAAGTTTGAGTAGGTTAGTAGATAAGATTAATTAGTAGGATATTTAGTAGATTAGTAGGTTGTTAAGTTAATTTAGGTTATTAATTAATTATGTTATCTTGAATTTATGTTTTGTTATATATCAATAGATAGTTTTTATGCAAAGCAATATTAACATTTACTAACTTGCTAATTATATGTTGCCCTATATTATTATCTAAATAGTATGTACATATTATTAGTTAATAAATTATAATTTAATAATTAATTAATAACTATATTAATTAATTATTATATTATAAGTATTAATTAATAATATATATATATATATATATAATATTTAATTATAAACATTAACTAATGTTACCTTTAAATTTATATTCAATAGTATCATAAGTTGGTAATTTTACCATCACAGACAAATCGGTCTCGATATGAGCTTAATCAGAAATTGGTTAACCTCACTATAGTATAACGCTAACATTATCACTTTTATCCTTCTTATAAAAAAAAATTTGTTGGTTGTGTTTTGCCCCAAAATTTTGGGCATCACATGGTGTAATTTCTATTGGTAATGGTGTTACTGGTGTGAATACGTGTGAAGGTCCTACTACTGTAATAGATTGAATAGATAATATATTAGATCCTCCTTCACTAATGAAATTCATAGAATGTTTTGTGTGTTCCCATTAGTTTTTAGACATTATTGACTCCTTAGCTATCTTGTCCATGATTTTATCTACCTTTTTCTTTAATCTAGAGTGTTCTTCTTGTCCTTTAACTTCATCAAACCTTTCCTCACAAGTATTCCATCTAGGAGTATCCTCATATTTTTATGATTTTAATAAAGTATCAATGCATTCAACCAATAATTCATCAGATACTTCATACTCTGAAGGTTTAATAAAGTAAAATCTAGGTTAAAGTACTTCCAAACATGTGCTATCAGTCTTGGCTATAATGAAAATTTTATTCTTATATTTGTCGATTGTAGAAGGTAAAATTCTAAATCTTTGTTTCATCTTGTTTCGGAATGCATTCATCATTCTAGTAATGTCACTTTCAATTCTTTTTCTTAGATTACTTTTTTCAATATATTTTAACTTTCTCCATTGTGCATCTATCTAAATTCCACTCAGATGGAGGCATTGTGGGAAATGTTTTGGTAATATGGAAAAGTAAGTATACAAGGTATGATCCAAGTCTAAATGATGTATACTTGTCTTATTTGATTCTCCTAACATTATCAATCATTTGATTTATGAATATCTCATAAAGATTCACATCTTCTCTTTCAATTACCATCTTATAGACTACATGAACAAAGTCAACAGAAATAGAATTAGATCTAGAGGTCTAAACCATCTTATAACCTAAGATGTTACTCAAAAATCTCACATCTATTTCTTTTATGGTGTGAACTTTCATGCCTCTTCCTTCATAATTTTCTTTTGTGTTCTTTTCCACAAGCTTCTTGAATTGCTTGTCTGATATAGGATTGATTCCAGTCATGCTCAAACCAGTTAGATTGTGAATGATTTCATCTGTTAACTTTATAGGTTGGTCTCTATAGATATTTTATCATTGTGGAACCTACTTAGTATAATCCTTATCCATTCCTCATTTTCAAAATCAAAATGAAAGATCTACTTCATTAAGTCAATCTACCCTAGATGTTCAATGACTTGTTTGTATGTTCTATCATGTAGGTTGTAAACTTTATCCATATCTTCACAATTATCATTGTAGCCTATTTTTTCAATCTTTCAATGTATTTATGTCCATGTTAAAGATAATAATAATCTGGGGTAGATTATTGGAAAAGCCCCAAAAAAGCTTAGGCATGCTTAGGGATTTTCCAAAAAAGCCAATAGCCTTTCATTCTTTGACACGCTTACATATATGAATTATATTTTATATGTGGTTCACTATAGCTTTCTTTAGTGTCTTCCAAGGTGTTCCCAACTATGTAGAATACCATTCAACTAATTATTGGTTTTGTGATATTATGATATGCTTACCCCTATAAGGTGTAATATCTTTTTCAGTTCAAGGTAAATTTATCATTGGGATCTAATAAGTTTTACTTTTCTCCATGAGAGTCTTATGTCTTCTCATCCTCTAATGTATCATTTTTATTTTCATTCCAAATCTGTGAACTTGTAGGTAACTTTTCTTTTGTAAAGGTCTCTACGTGATTTTTATTAACATTTTGATCATTCCTTTTATTTTTATTCATGTTTCTTCTAGCACCTGGTGATATTTTATCACGTGGTATTCTATTTCTATTGAATTTGTTAAATCTCATTGTATGTCCCAACTTGTTGCAAATATAACATGTCAAAGTAAATTTTGCTTGTCTAGCTTCAAACTAGTTTATTTCAAGTCTGCATTCTCTAGAAATGTATCCAAAATTATTTCATTTTTAACATGTAATAGGTCTATTTATTGCCTCCATTGATATCATGCCTATCATGTTATTCCTTTCATGCATTCTACAATGATATCTAGGTTTCCTATTTTCTCTAGCTCTTTGTAAAAGATAAGAAAAATTATAATAGTAACTAGAAAATGGTTTAGAATACTTACTTGTGTAGTCTTTCTTCATATGTCTAGCTTCATTGCATATAAAACACTTTACATTGGCTTTCCTTCTAGGTGGTTCAATATGATCTTGTGCTTGTTTTAATAGATTTGGTGTTTGAATGGGTTCTTCAATCCGAATAGGTTCATTCTTTATCAGATCTGGTTTTTGCTTGGCTTCAAGATGTTTACTTGTTTTAGATGGATTTGATGATTCTCCTTCATTGTAACTGATTCCTATTTTATCTACTTTAGGTATTTGTGCCATGATCTGTTCATCAATAATTTCTACACTTCAATGTAACTTCTAGGTATGTGTAAGATCATGAGGGGCCAAAATGTGGCGATGTAAAA